>QEWY01002323.1:0-73917 GCA_006503575.1 Baylisascaris schroederi | reverse complement strand
TTTTTGTATGAAATTGAGTTACGAAGATAAAATTCAAATTTATGAATTAAGACAAGAAGGACATTCTATTGCCCATCTATCACAACAATTCCATATCAATCGATCTAATCTGACATACATGATTCGGTTAATCAATCGTTATGGGATTGAAATTGTCAAAAAAGGAAAAAATAACTATTATTCACCTAAGTTAAAACAAGAAATCATCAATAAAGTCTTGCTCGAAGGGTACTCTCAAATTCAAGTTTCTCTTGATTATGCTCTACCTAGTGCTGGAACATTGCCAAATTGGATAGCACAATACAAGAAAAACGGGTATACTATTCTTGAGAAACCAAGAGGGAGACCTGTAAAGATGGGACGGAAACCTAAAAAGAAGCCTGAAGAAATGACTGAATTAGAGCGACTTCAAGAAGAGTTAGAATACTTACGAACAGAGAATGCCTTCCTAAAAAAGTTGAGAGAGCTTCGCTTAAAGGACGAAGCAGAACAGCGAGAAAGACAGCGACAGTTAAAGAAATGAACTCAGGAGGATTCCGACTAGATTTACTTCTTGAGATTGCCCAACTAGCTCGTTCAACCTACTACTATCAACTCAAGCAGTTAGGCTTAGAAGATAAGAACCAAGACATCAAAAACCAAATCCAGCTAATCTTTCGAGAACATAGAGGGAATTATGGTTATCGCAGAATCACTTTAGAACTCAGAAATCGTGGCTTTCTTGTCAATCACAAGAAAGTACAACGATTGATGACAGAGATGGGGTTAGCTGCTCGGATTCGTCGCAAGCGTAGGTATTCATCTTATCAAGGCGAAGTCGGTAAGAAAGCCGATAACCTCATCCAACGTCAGTTTGAAGGCTCTAAGCCTTATGAAAAATGCTATACAGATGTAACGGAATTTGCTTTACCAAATTGTAATCAGAAACTGTATTTATCACCTATTTTAGATGGATATAACAGCGAGATTATCAGTTTTACCTTATCGCGCTCACCTAATCTAATGCAAGTGAAGACCATGCTTGAACAAGCCTTTCAGGAAGAAAATTACAAGGGAACTATCTTGCATAGTGACCAAGGTTGGCAATACCAACATGAGAGTTACCATCGTTTTCTGATTGAAAAAGGTATTCGTCCATCCATGTCTAGGAAAGGGAATAGTCCTGATAATGGGATGATAGAGTCTTTCTTTGGTGTTCTCAAATCTGAGATGTTTTATGGTTTTGAGAATACTTTTCAATCACTTGATGAGCTTGAAGAAGCTATTACTGATTACATTTTTTACTACAACAACAGACGTATCAAAACTAAACTAAAAGGACTTAGTCCTGTGCAATACAGAACTAAATCCTTTTACTAATATTTTTTGTCCAACTTTTTGGGGTCAGTACACTTGGCATCTTCTTTTTTGATGCACACAAAAACACCCAAGCGCCTTTAGCTTGGGTGTTAGCAGGTTAATTTTTTTGAACTCTTTGAACGATGACGCCAAGGATAAATCCAACGACGGCAAAGCTAATCCAACCCATTGAGAATTGACCAAGTGGGACAACGCTGGTAAAGAAGTATACCACTCCGTTTGGTAGGTTAAACAAACCAGTCATGGCTGAAAGGGTAGATAAGGCATCGTAAAGAGCAGGAATCATGGTGAATGCGATTGTCAAGCGATAGACAATCGGGCTATTTTGGAAGAATTTAGAGCAAAGCATCAAGAGAACGATAGCGATTGTTAATGGGTAAAGAAGGTAAAGCACAGGGAGTGACCATTTGATGAGTTCAGATAAGCCACCGAAGTAAAAGACTAAAGCAATCAAGGTAAAGATGGTTGCCCAGCTAACGTGCGATACTTTTGGTTGCAATTTATGGAAGTACTCCGCACAAGCTGTGATAAGTCCTGTTGCTGTTGTCAAACAAGCTAGGAAAATAGCCAAGGCTAATACCACTTGTCCGATATTACCAAGGTAAAAATGCGCTGACTGACTAAGAACATTTCCACCGTCAACAGGGGCACCGTTAAGCATGAATTGACCATCAGTAAAGCTAAAAAGGCTTTGTGATGTTGCTCCGATGCGTGCCACAAAGATGTAGATAAGTGCCAAAAGAACAGTAGCAATGATACCTGATTTGAAGGTTAGTCCAGCGACTTCAGATTGAGTCTTAGCACCGTGTTGCTTGCTGGCATCAATAACGATAATGGCAAAGGCTAGTGAAGCAAGGGCGTCCATGGTACCGTAACCTTGGATAAGTCCAGCGACAAATGGCACATCTTTGAAAGCGTTGCTGATGTCATTAGCTGCATTGTGAGCTACTCCAATATCACCAGCTGGTTTGATAAAGGAAGCCACCACCAAAACAGCAATGATAATCAAAAGAGCAGGCGTCAAATATTTCCCAATACGGTCTGCGATTTTGCTTGGTCTGATCGCCAAGAGGTAAGATAAACCAAAGAAGAGCAAACCATAAACGATTTTGGCAATGAGATTGTCACCAAAGATGGGTTGGATACCAACTGAGAATGATGTTGCCCCCGTTCTTGGAATAGCAAAGAAGGGACCAATTGAAAGGTAAAGGGCAATTGAAAAGAGCAGGGCATAGCATTTTGAAACAGGTCGAACGAAGTCCTCCACGTCACTCGCCCCAGAGCGTGCAACAGCCACCACACCCAGCAATGGCAAAGTAACTCCAGTCAAGCAAAAGCCGATAATGGCAAGCGCCAAATTGCTTCCAGAGTAAATCCCTAAAAAGGCTGGGTAAATCAAGTTAGCTGCCCCAAAAAACAGAGCAAATAACATAAATCCTATGATGACATAGATATTTTTAAAGGTTTTCATAATCTCCTCCTCGTTAAGAGATATATTAAAGTTGAGACAATTATAATTTAGAGAAATGTCTGACAATTATTATATCGAACGGATTCTTAACCGTCAATAGTCGTGAATTGGCAATTGCAAAATGGGGTATGAGGGGCAAGCATCGTTTGACGAAGCCCTTGTTTTATATTATGATAAGAAAGTTATTTCGTTATGAAGGGAGTTTCTATGAGACATTTTATCAGTGTTTGGAATAGGACCAGTTTAATCAAACGCATTGTCATCGGGGTGGTGCTTGGTTTGCTTTTGGGAATGCTGATTCCTAAGGTGAGTGTCATCGGTCTGTTGGGAGATTTATTTGTTGGTGGTTTGAAAGCTATTGCGCCTTTGCTTGTTTTTGCTTTGGTGGCAAATGCCTTGTCACAACACGAAAGAGGTAAGCGAACCAATATGTCCACCGTTATCGGACTTTATCTGATTGGGACCTTGGCGGCAGCCCTTGTGGCCGTTATGGTCAACTACCTTTTCCCGCTAACTTTGACTTTAGACGGCGTGAGCGATAGCAATTTATCGGCACCAGAAGGGATTGCACAGGTCTTTAAGGACTTGTTGCTCAAGATTGTGGATAACCCTGTGAATGCCGTGGCTTCTGCCAATTACATCGGGGTCTTGGCTTGGGCGGTCATTTTTGGTCTAGCCTTGCGAAATGTCAGCCCACAAACCAAAGAATTGCTTCAAACAACGGCAGAAGTGACGTCACAAGTGGTGCGTTGGATTATCAATTTAGCGCCGTTTGGTATTCTAGGTTTGGTGTTTAAAACCGTTTCTGACAATGGGGTTGGGATTTTGGCCAATTATGGGATGTTGATTGTGACCTTAGTTGGTACCATGCTTTTTGTTGCCTTGGTGGTCAATCCGCTCATCGCCTTTATCATGATTCGTGAAAATCCTTATCCGCTGGTCTTTTGTTGCCTGCGTGAATCGGGCTTGACTGCCTTTTTCACTAGAAGTTCAGCTGCCAACATTCCTGTCAATATGAAACTGTGTGAGGACTTGGGCTTGGATGAGGACACTTATTCGGTTTCTATTCCGCTGGGAGCAACGATTAACATGGCTGGTGCAGCGATTACCATCAATATTTTGACCTTGGCTGCTGTTAATACCTTGGGGATTCATGTTGATTTTCCAACTGCCTTTTTGCTCAGCGTGGTATCTGCCATTTCAGCTTGTGGGGCTTCAGGTGTTGCTGGCGGTTCTTTGTTGCTCATTCCCGTTGCTTGTAGCTTATTTGGCATTTCAAATGATATTGCCATGGAAGTTGTCGGCATTGGCTTTATCGTCGGTGTGGTACAAGATTCTTGCGAAACAGCTTTGAATTCATCAACCGACGTTTTATTTACCGCTGTGGCAGAAAAATCCGTTTGGGGCAAAGGAAAAGCCAACCAATAGAAAAAACGAACAATACTGTCTGAGATAGCGCTTATCTCAGGCTTTTTTTGTCTATTTGGCAAATGGCTAGCGCTTCTAAAATAAAATCTGCTTTAAAATAGCCCTAGTTTATGTTAAAATAAAGCAACATCAAAAAGGAGAAAAAAGACTATTTTGACAAATCATCTACTTGTTTCGCAATCAGATTTTGGTCTGGTTGACGGAGCCGTTGCGGCTATGGTTGGGGTAGCTTTGCAAGATGAAAATCCATAATTTAACGCACGAAATCACTCCTTACAATATTTTTGAAGCCTCTTACCGTTTGTTCCAAACGGTGGAATATTGGCCTGAAGGCACTACTTTTATCTCTGTTGTTGACCCTGGAGTTGGCTCAAAACGTAAAAGTGTGGTGGCTTTGACCGAAAACAATCAATACATCGTGACGCCTGACAACGGTACCTTGACGTACATCAAAACCCATGTGGGTATCAAGGCTATTCGTGAAATTTCAGAAGTCAAAAATAGACGTCAAAACACCGAGTATTCTTACACTTTCCACGGTCGTGATGTCTATGCCTATACAGGTGCTAAATTAGCCAGCGGGCACATCACTTTTGAAGAAGTTGGACCAGAATTGCCCGTGGATGCTGTGCTCGAATTACCTGTTGTTGAAACGGTGATTGGGGACAATTTTGTTCGTGGAGCTGTGGATATCTTGGATGTGCGTTTTGGGTCTTTGTGGACATCTATCAAACGTGAAGATTTTTCTACACCTTAGAACCTGAATTTGGTGACCGCTTTGAAGTGACCATTTCCAACAACGATATGTTGGTTTATCAAAATCAAGTCACCTATGGCAAATCTTTTGCGGATGTTCGCATTAGTCAGCCAATTCTCTTTACCGTGTTGGTTTAGCCATTAACCAAGGTTCTTTTGCCAAAGCTTATAATGTCGGTGAGGGTTCAAACTGGCATATCGAAATTAAAAAATTAGGAGGGTAGTTCATGACAAATCAATCAATCAAAACCGTTGTTGCGACAGGAATTGGGGCTGCTTTGTTTATCATCATCGGGACTTTAGTCAACATCCCAACGCCAATTCCAAACACGAATATCCAGCTGCAGTATGCTGTGATTGCCCTCTTTGCGATTATTTATGGTCCAACGGTTGGCTTTTTCTCAGCCTTTATCGGACACGCCCTAAAAGACGCCCTTCAATACGGTTCTCCGTGGTGGACTTGGGCTTTAGTTAGTGGCTTGATTGGACTAGCTATTGGCTTGTTGTCAAAACGCATCAATATTGAGAAAAATCCCTTAACTGCTAAGGATTACGTTTTGTTTAATGTGGTGCAAATTCTTGCGAATGTCGTGGGCTGGGGGATTATCGCACCTTATGGTGACATTTTGATTTACAGCGAACCAGCCAATAAAGTCTTTGCACAAGGATTTTTATCTGCTTTTATCAATAGTTTGACGATTGCTATCGGTGGTTCTTTACTGCTTGCTGTCTATTCACGTACACGGACACAATCAGGCAGTTTGACCAAAGACTAGACGGTCTGACAAGCTATTTTAGCTAACGAAGGAGTGGGGTGCACATTGATGGGTAAAATCATGACAACATCCCACTTTTATTATTTTTTAGGAGAATCATATGAAGCCCTTTATACAATTTAAGGATTTCACGTTTAAATACGATGTTCAAGCGGAGCCAACGTTAAAAGCCATTGACTTGACGATTGAAAAAGGTCAAAAGGTCTTGATTGTAGGTGCTTCAGGGTCAGGCAAATCCACTATTGGTCATTGTTTAAATGGCATTATCCCAAACATTCACCAAGGGGAAAAAATAGGTCAGCTACTTATTGATGGTCAAGATGTTTTTGACCAATCGGTTTATGATAAATCCCGCTTGGTTTCCACTGTGTTGCAGGATCCAGATGGGCAATTTATCGGTTTAACTGTGGCGGAGGACTTGGCTTTTTCACTGGAAAATGACTGTGTGCCTTTGCCAGAAATGCAGTCCAAGGTTCAATCTTGGGCGGAGCGCTTGGATTTGACGGCCTTTTTGCAGCATCGTCCACAAGATTTGTCAGGTGGGCAAAAGCAGCGCGTGAGTTTGGCTGGGGTCTTGATTGACGAAAGTCCGATTTTGCTATTTGACGAACCTTTGGCTAACCTTGACCCCAAGTCTGGTCAGGAAACCATTGATTTGATTGACCGCATTCACAAGGAAGAAGAAGCGACGACTATTATTATCGAGCATCGCTTGGAGGACGTGCTTTACCGACCTGTGGATAAGATTGTCTTGGTCAATGACGGACACATTCTTTTTGACGGCGATCCAGACAGCCTTTTAAAAACGGATTTGCTGATGGAAAATGGGATCCGCGAACCGCTTTACATCACGGCTTTGAAAGATTTGGGTGTGGATATTGAAGCCATGGACAATTTATCACGCATTGCAGATCTCAAACTTCCCCAAATCACCTTGGAGTCGCACGGATTTGCTGACAAGCAGCCAACGAAAGCACCGCTGCTCAGTGTGCAAAACCTAACCTTTGCCTACCAAAAAGACCAGCCAGTGCTAAAAGGAATGATCCTAGATGTCCACAAGGGGGAACGCATTGCCATTGTCGGCAAGAACGGTTCAGGCAAATCAACCCTTGCCAAAGCCATCTGCCAATTTATCACACCAGATGGGGATATTTTCTACCAAGGCCAATCCGTCATGTCTGATTCCATCAAGGAACGTGCTGAAAAGATTGGTTATGTCTTGCAAAATCCCAATCAAATGATTAGCCAAACCATGGTCTTTGACGAAGTAGCACTAGGCCTTCGTCTACGTGGGATTGACGAGGCTAGTGTGGAGCAGCGTGTCCTTGACACCTTGAAAATCTGTGGTTTATTTCCTTTTCGAAAATGGCCTATCTCAGCCTTGTCTTTTGGGCAAAAGAAACGCGTCACCATCGCTTCGGTCCTTGTGATGAATCCAGAAATTCTCTTGCTGGATGAACCAACAGCAGGGCAAGACAAGAAGAATTATACTGAGATTATGACCTTCTTGGACGAATTGAGCCAAGCAGGGCATACGATTATGATGATAACGCATGATATGCAACTGATGCTGGAACATTCAGACCGCAGTGTGGTAATTAGTGATGGGCAGATTATTGCAGATTGTTCCCCAATCGCCTTATTTAGTCAACCGTCTATTTTGAAACAAGCCAATCTTAAAAAGACCAGCTTATTTAAGCTGGCTGAGATTTTGGGTGTGGACCCCATTGATTTGACGCATTATTACATTGAACAACAAGGAGGCAATCCGCTATGACAAATCGCCTGATTGGTTTTCAAAGTGGTCGTGGTTTTCTCTACTCCCTGTCAGGTGCCAGCAAACTCATTTTCTTTATTTTGGTTTCTGTTGCCTGCATGACCACTTACGACACCCGTTTGATTTTGGCTATCGGTATTTTTTCGGTTTTACTATTTAAAATGGCGGGCATTCGTTGGTACCAAGTGTCCTTTGTCATCACCTTTGTTGCTGTTTTTGCCTTGTTAAATGTTTTGATGGTTTACCTGTTTGCCCCAGATTACGGGGAAATGATTTACGGTAGCAAGATCATTTTATGGCAAGGCATCGGGCGGTTTAACCTCACGGCTCAGGAACTTTTTTACCTGTTTAATTTGGCCTTGAAGTATTTTTGTACCGTACCGCTGGCCATCTTGTTCTTGATGACCACTCACCCCAGCCAATTTGCCTCTAGTCTTAATCAGATTGGGGTGCCTTATAAAATTGCTTACGCGATTAGCTTGACTTTGCGTTATATTCCTGATGTGCAGGAAGAATTTTACATGATTCGTATGTCACAAGAAGCGCGTGGCTTGGAATTGTCTTCGAAAGAATCACTAGTTAAGCGCATAAAAGGCAACTTGCAAATCGTCATTCCCATTATCTTTAGTTCCCTAGAACGCATTGACACGGTATCGACAGCTATGGCGCTGCGCCGTTTTGGGAAAAATAAAAAACGCACTTGGTACACTTACAAGCAATTAACCAGAGATGATTTTCTAACCATTCTCTTGGCGCTCGTGATTGTTGGAGTGAGCCTTTGGCTCTTTCATCTCAACGGTGGCCGTTTTTACAATCCATGGCACTAAAAAGAATCTTATCATCATGCCCTTTTGGGACTGGTGATAAGATTCTTTTTTATTTCAAATACCCTAAATAATCGAATTTTTCAAAGGTGTTGTCACTAGCGATGGCAACCACTTTGGTATTAGGCTCAAAGACCTCACTAGGATTGATATCGGTATCAAGCGTGGTCAGATTTTTTCGGCGAATACCAATCAAGTTCAAGGCGTATTTGTTGCGTAAATCTAGTTGAATCAGATTTTTACCCACCCAAGAATCTGGAATGGAAAATTCAATCATAGACACCGTATCTTCCAAATGCACGATGTTATCAATGCGGTGGCGGAGCATATTTGAGGAAACGGTTTTTCCCGAATCACGCTCAGGAGTGATGACCTTGGTTGCCCCGATGCCATAAAGCACTTCTTCGTAAGTGGCATTTTTGGCCTTGGCTAAGATGGTTTTGACCCCTAATTTCTTACAATGCATGATGGCTAGGACAGAAGATTCTAAACTAGTTCCTGTCGCAATCACCACCTTGTCACATTGGGCGATGCCCACCGCTTTTAAAAATTCAATATCGGTGATGTCACCAACAGCGGCTTTGCTGACAAATTCTGCCACGTCTTGGACGCTGTTTTCCTTGCAATCCACGGCGATGACGTCTTGTTCAAATTTGCTGAGTTCTTCAGCGACTGTGCGACCAAAAATCCCTAAACCAAGGACACCAATAATTTTTTTCGTCATAGTTTTTCCTTCTATCCCATATTTATCGTTGTTTGTGCGTAATGAATATCTTTTCTCTTACGTTGCAAGAGGCTCAACAGAACCGTGATGGGACCGACACGCCCCACAAACATTAGCACCATGATGACAATGCGTCCCCCAGTTGACAATTGCGGGGTTAAATCCATTGACACCCCCACTGTCGCAATAGCAGAAATAGCTTCAAACAGTAGGGCTAAAGGATTGTGATGAGGTTCAAAGAGCAAGAGTGCCATGTAACCTACCGTCAAAATGGTGAAAAAGAAAATCAAGATGGTAAAGGTCTGTTTGATGACCTTGTTGGCAATGACGCGATTGCGGAAGGTCACTTCAGTTTGCCCTGTTAATTCTGCCTTAAAGAGCAAGAACGTAATAGCAGCTGCAGTGACCTTGACCCCACCAGCCGTACCGCCAGGAGCACCACCGATAATCATTTGAAGCATATACAAGACATTGGTAATAGGATGCGTATCGACATAAGAAATGGTTGAAAAACCAGCCGTTCTCATAGTAACGGATTGGAAGAAAGATACCATCCATTGTTGGAAAATATTGTAATGCCCGATGGTCTTTGGGTTTTTGTATTCCATGAGCCAGCTCAAGACGGTACCCAGTAGCAAAACAATCCCTGTTGTTGCTAAAACCAGCCGTGTTTGATTGCTCAAAGAACGTGAAAAAGTCGTGAAACGATAAGGCTTGTCAGTCAAAAAGCGTTTGACGGCATCTCTCAAATCCAGCAAAACCGCAAACCCAATCCCACCTGAGAAAATCAAAATAGCAAGGACTATATTGATCAAAGGGTTGAGAACAAAAGGTCTTAGACTAGCATCACCGAGGTTGTCAAAACCGGCATTACAAAAGGCGGAAACTGATAAAAAGATGGCATTGAAGATCCCATGCCCCACCCCAAAACGAGGAATGAAGTCAAATAGCAAGACCACCGCCATTGCCAACTCAAACACTAAGGTTAATTTATAAGCGCTAAACAAATATTGCCGCAAGTTATTGCTGTTGTCATAGTTCAGTGCAGATTGCAGCAAATGCTGCTCAGACAAATTCATGCGACGGCGCATGAGGTAAAGACTGACAGAAATTAAGGTCACCAAGCCTAAACCACCAATTTGCATGAGCAATATCACAATCACTTGCCCTAAACCATTATAAACAGAGGCTACGGGAAAGACCGATAGCCCTGTCACGCAAACCATGGATACAACATTGAATAAATGGTCAAGATAGGTCGTTGCAGGTGCGTCTGGATAATGCGTGATAGGCATAGAGAGCAAAAGGCTCCCGATAATAATAACAATAATAAAACTAAACGTTAACCGTTGTATGCTTGTTAAGGATTTAAAAAACGTAATCACCATTCATCTCCTTTTTAGAGTGGCTTTTTATTGGGCATTCCTGGCTTACGTGGGTACTTGTTTGGGGTTTCTTTTTTCTTTTCCAAAACGGTCATCTGACGAGGGTCACCATTTGGTAGGGTGTAGTGTTTGTTTTCGATAACCTTGGCAAAGAGCAGCTTCATAGCATTTTTAGCATCTGCCAATTCTTCCTCAGCAGCTGAGGCTTTCAAGGCAACCAATCGTCCCCCTACTTTTAAGAAAGGAATGGTCAATTCAGTCAAAACTTGCAAACGGGCAACAGCGCGTGCGGTTACGATATCGTAAGTGGCACGAAAGGTCTTGTCTTGTCCAAAATCTTCAGCGCGCCCATGGTAGAAATGCACGCCATCCAACTCCAAGGCTTCTGCCAAGAGATTGAGAAATTGAATGCGTTTGTTGAGCGAATCAATAATAGTGACATCAATCTCAGGACACAAAATCTTGATTGGGATACTTGGAAAACCAGCCCCAGCCCCAATATCTAAGAGGCGGATAGCTTGATTGGTAATATTACCCTGCAAAACAGGAGCCACGGAATCATAAAAATGCTTGAGGTAAACATCCTCTTTTTCAGTAATTGCTGTTAAATTGATTTTTTGATTCCACTCCACAAGCAAGTGAAAATAAGTTTCAAATTGCTGCTTTTGCTTATCACTCAAATCAAAGCCTTGCTGGCTCAATTGCTGGTAAAATTCTTCTGGTGTCATCTTTATCTTGTCGGAAAAAAGCCCGACTTTCCTTTCCTAGTAATTCTAAACAGTTCTTATTTTACCACAAATACGACTTGATAACAGGCTGAAAATGTCATTGCCCAAAAAGCCTTCTATTTCGTCACTTATCATTTTGAAAATGGTTTTAAAATTGGTATAATATGCCTAGTTAAAAGACATTGGAAATGTCTGATTATTGTTGTTAATATGCGTCCATTTGGATGCCTGACTGTTAAGGGAGAATGATATGGCTTTGATCATAGTTGTTGTAATTATCGTCTTAATTCTTTGGGGCATTGCCCTTTATAATGGCTTGGTTAGAAGCCGTATGCAAACCAAAGAATCTTGGAGTCAAATTGACGTGCAGTTGAAACGCCGAAATGACTTGATTCCTAATCTCATTGAAACGGTTAAGGGTTATGCTGCTTACGAGGAAAAAACCTTTGCTAAAATCACAGAATTGCGTCAACAAGTGGCAGATGCCAAAACACCAGCCGAAGCCATGCACGCTTCAAATGCCTTGACAAATCAATTGTCAAACCTCATTGCTGTGGCAGAAAACTACCCTGATTTGAAAGCCAACAACAGCTTTATCAAGCTCCAAGACGAGTTGACCAATACTGAAAATAAAATCGCTTATTCACGCCAGTTGTTTAACACCACAACGGCAAATTATAACGTGAAATTAGAAACCTTCCCAAGCAATCTTATTGCAGGAATGTTTGGGTTTAAACCAAGCCAATTTTTGGAAACACCTGAAGAAGAGAAAGATGTTCCAAAAGTAACCTTTGATTTTTAAATCTGACGTCACAGAGAAAGGAATACAAAAAGCCTCATGTGAAGGCTTTTAACAAAATATGCTATATAATCAAATTTCCAGTAATAAAAGACGAACCGTTGTCTTGCTTATTGTGTTTTTCATGCTATTAGCGGCAATTGGTGCGGCGATTGGTTACCTTTGGTTGGGAGATATGACTTTTGGGGTAGTCATTGCCGTGATTATCGGTGCTATTTATGCCATGAGCATGATTTTCCAATCCACCAATGTTGTCATGTCAATGAACCATGCGCGTGAGGTGACCGAGCAAGAAGCTCCGCAACTTTATCACATTGTTGAAGATATGGCGATGGTGGCGCAAATTCCTATGCCTCGTGTCTTTATCATCGAGGACCAATCGCTTAATGCCTTTGCAACAGGTTCTAGCCCTGAAAATGCAGCCGTTGCGGCTACGACAGGCCTCTTAGCCGTGATGAACCGTGAAGAATTAGAAGGAGTCATTGGGCATGAGGTGAGCCACATTCGCAATTATGATATCCGTATTTCCACCATTGCCGTGGCTTTAGCGAGTGCCATTACCTTGCTATCTAGCCTTGGTAGTCGGATGATTTGGTTTGGCGGTGGGCGTCGTCGTTCAGATGACCGTGACAATGGCACAGGGCTTTTGGTTTTTCTCTTTTCCATTTTGTCTTTAATCCTAGCTCCTTTGGCAGCGACCTTGGTTCAATTGGCTATTTCAAGGCAGCGTGAGTATTTGGCAGATGCTAGCTCGGTAGAATTAACCCGCAACCCACAAGGCATGATTAATGCCCTTCAAAAATTGCAACAATCTGCTCCAATGCAGCAACCTGTTGATGCAGCCAGCGCAGCATTGTACATCAATGACCCTATCAAGAAGGAAGAACGCTTGACCTCATTGTTTAGCACGCACCCATCTATTTCCGACCGCATCGAGCGCTTACGTCAGATGTGAGAATAAGGCATATCTGTGGTATAATGGTGTAAGGGAGGTTTTTAGGCTATCTCCCCGATACGACAAATAGAGGTTTTAAAGATATGTTTTCAATTTTAGAAATAAAGAAAAATAGTGACGGTATTGCTTTTGACCGTTCCTTAGATATTAAAGAAAAACTTCAAGCGCGTGACGAGGACATTTTAGATGTCAAAGACGTTCGTGCGACTGGTCATCTTTCTTACGATGACGGCTTGTATTTGCTCCAATACACGTTGGGCTATACGTTGACCTTGCCGTCCAGTCGTTCGATGCAGCCTGTTGAGTTTCATCAAGAAGAACTCGTTTCAGAGATTTTCGTTGAAGCATCAGACCTTGCGGACAAGGAAGAATTAGTCAGAGAAAATTTAGCCATGGTTATCGAAGATGGTTTTATCGATTTAGAAGAAAGCGTCATTGATAACATTTTGCTAGGTATTCCGATGCAAGTTTTGAGTGAAGAAGAGCAAGCTTCAGCAGAAATGCCATCAGGCAATCATTGGTCTGTTTTGACAGAAGAGCAATACGATGCTCTCCAAGACGAAAAGAAAAAGGCCAATAATCCTTTTGCCTCTTTAGGTGGCTTATTTGATGATGAGTAAATCACTTCATAAAAACGTAAGGGACGATGAAAAAGCTTCAGGAGAGGCTTTTTTGTCTGGTCGTTTTCAAATAACTTTTTAATAATATGAGATTATTTGAGAATTGTCTTGAAATTTCATAATCACTTTGATATACTTTTAAAGCTGTGCAACATGACTTATTTTTAGGGATTAGAGATAAGTGTTGCTGGAAAAAGTGAAAAAGAAAAAATAATAAATGGTAGGTTGGACACATGAGTAAAAAAATTTTAATCATTGAAGATGAAAAAAATCTAGCACGGTTTGTGTCTTTGGAATTACAACACGAAGGGTATTCGGTTGTTGCAGAAGAAAATGGTCGTCAAGGGTTGCAATTGGCTTTGAACGAAGACTTTGACCTTGTTTTGTTGGATTTGATGCTTCCAGATATGGACGGTTATGAAATCACACGCCGTCTTCGCTTGGAAAAAGAATACTTATCCATCATTATGATGACGGCTCGTCATTCAACAATGGATATCGTGGCTGGTTTGGACCGCGGTGCAGATGATTACATTGTAAAACCATTTGCAATTGAAGAATTGCTTGCTCGTATTCGTGCGGTTTTCCGTCGTCAAGATGCAGAGTACAAAGCCCTAAAAGAAGGTCAAAATAAAGAAGATGCTGTGGGCTTAAAACTAAACCCGCAAAACCGTTCAGTTATTCGAGGCCAAGAAGATATTCCATTGACCAAACGCGAATACGATTTGTTGTCAATTCTTTTGTCTAATACAAACCGTGTATTGACACGTAAAGAATTGTTGTCTAATGTTTGGAAGTACGACAAAGACGTTGAAACCAACGTTGTGGATGTTTACATTCGCTACCTTCGTGGAAAATTAGATATCCCAGGTAAGGATTCTTACATCCAAACTGTTCGAGGCATGGGTTATATTATTCGAGAAAATTAATGAATCGTTTGAAAGAAAAGCTTTTAAATAAGCGACTATCGCGATCGTCGATATTGCCACTGCTTTTGATGATAACGGCTTTCAATATTGTCCTTTATCAAGAATTTACGCAGCTTTTTTTGGCAAATGACCGTTATCAAATGAAAAAAGACCTCCGTTCAATGACAAAAGTCTTGTCTAAGGAATCTGAATTGACGACATCTGTCTTGGTATCCCTTTTTAATGCGGATCATTTGTCTAATGTAGATGGTGATGATCAAGACCAATCATCTGTTGTCCTTGAAAACGATGGTCTGTCTAAATATATTTCGAGTGAGCAGACGGTAGCTATTTTTGATGCGGACAAACACCTGCTGTTAACGACTGATTCGGATTCTAGTCAGTCAGAGGATCTGTTGGCCGAATCATCTAACTACCACAGAGTTGGGACGAGAGGGTATTATTTAACGACTAAGGTTGTATCCGAGAAAACCCATGGAACCATTGGTTACGTGATCGTTTTTCAAGACTTAAAACTGTATGAAAAAACGCGTCGTTATCTCTTGCTCTTCTTGATAGTGCTTGAAGTAGTTGCTCTTATTGTTATCTTATTGCTCTTTAAACGGATGACTAAGCCTTATTTGAAACCCTTGGAGGATCTTAAATCGTTGGCTGAAACCATTAGCAGTTCACCAGAAGAAACAGGTAATACCAAATGGAAGAATCCTTTGGAGCAGGAATTGGAATTGTTACAAAATGCCAATAATTATTTAGAAGTTGTGGCGGATTACACTAAACACCAATCGCAAGCCATCAGTGAAGTCAGCCATGAGCTTAGGACACCTGTTGCTATTATCAAGGGACACTTGGGCTTGCTTAAACGTTGGGGTAAAGAAGACTCAACGATTTTACAGGAGAGCTTGGACGTTGCCTATGATGAAACAGAAAAAATGTCCATGATGATCGATGAGATTTTGGATAGCATTCGTTTCCAAAATGAAGTTATCGAAAATAGGGATCAAAAGACTGATTTGAAAGCGTCTATTGAAAAACTATTGGAAAAAATCCGTGTCGTTTATCCAGATGTTTCCTTCAACGTTTCTCTTCCTGAGAACAAGAGCATTATGGCAAATATCTACCAGCATCATTTTGAACAGTTAATGCTCATTTTGATTGACAATGGGGTCAAGTACTCAACAAAAATCAAACGCATTCACATTACGTTGGAATTGTCAGACAAGCAACCTTTGCTTAAAATTCGAGATGAGGGAAATGGGATGGCGAAGGAAGAAATCAATTACATTTTCGAGCGCTTTTATCGTTCTGACACCTCGCAACCTGTTAGTGAAGTGGTGCAAGGGCTTGGCATTGGCTTAAATGTTCTCAAACAAATTGCCGAAGTTTACCGCTTAAAAGTGACAGTTAACAGTGTCATTGACGAGGGAACAGAGTTCAAGGTCTTGTTTCCTGAATGCCGCTAAGAGTTAGGTTTTAACCTAGCTCTTTTTGTCTGCCAAAGTTCTTGTTGATAGTAGCTCCCAAGGGTAATGCCTTTTATAATCTTCTATTTTATGGTAAAATAAAGTACTATATTACAATGGGTAGAATGGGGTGTGAGCATGCGTTGTCCAAAATGCAATTATCATAAATCGAGTGTTATTGATAGCCGTCAGGCTGAAGATGGCAATACCATAAGACGTCGTCGAGAATGTGAAAACTGTCATACGCGTTTTACAACTTTTGAACGCATCGAAGAGTTGCCTTTGTTGGTCATTAAAAAGGATGGAACGAGGGAACAATTTTCGCGTGAAAAGGTGCTAAATGGGATTTTCCAAAGTGCTCAAAAACGCCCAGTTTCTAGCGATGACCTTGAACAAGTGGTGTCGCGCATTGAAAAGAGCATTCGAAGCGATTATGATAGTGAGGTGCCAAGCACCGTCATCGGTAATTTGGTGATGGACGAGTTGGCAGAGCTAGATGAAATCACTTATGTCCGTTTTGCCTCAGTTTATAAGTCTTTCAAAGATGTCGATGAGATTGAGGAGTTGCTTCAACAAATCACTAATCGTGTTCGCAGCAAGAAAAAAAGAAGTGATAATGTAGATGAGACCGATTGAAGAGTTTTCGTATATCAAGAACAATAAGGTTGTCTTGGATTCAGATAGCCTAACGCAGCTCTATCTTCCTGTTATCGGTAATCAAGCGACAGCTCTTTATCATTATCTAAATGCCTTTTTTGATAATGGTGCTAAGCGTCATAAATTTAGTGAAATCCTCAATCACCTTCAGGTTAGCATGGGGGATTTGGAAGAAGCATTAGCTATTTTAACAGCGATTGATTTGCTGGTTTTGTACCAAACGCGTAATGGTTATGTGTTTAAATTAGTCCAGCCCTTGTCTCGCGAAGCTTTTTTGGGCAATCCCATTTACCGCCGTTTGTTAGAAAAAGAAATCGGTGAGGTTGCCGTGGCAGAATTGGATATGAGCCTTCCTCAGGATGCTAGGGACATTTCCAAAAACTTTTCGGATATTTTCTCTGCGGAAGCGCCAGCTATCAAGCGGCCAGTGTCTAAAAATCATTTTGATTTGGGGAGTTTCCAACGTTTAATGGCGCGTGATGGACTGCGTTTCAAGGACGAGCAATCAGATGTGTTGACCATTTACGGGATTGCAGATAAGCACCGTCTTAATTGGTTTGATACCTATCGTTTGGCTCAACAAACGGCTATCGGTGGTACTATTTCGCCTAAACGGATGCTGGTACAATTGGAACAAAGCAAGGAAAATCCGGCTCCCGCTGGCGAAACCTTTAGTGCCAAAGAGCAGGTTATTCTCCGTGAAGCCAAGCAAGATAGTGCCAGCGATTTTCTGACTAAAATCAAATCGCCACGTCATGCGGTAGTCATTGCGAGTGAACGTCAACTCTTGGAAGAGTTGGCCAACATGGGCTTTTTGGATGAAGTGATTAACATCATGGTCTTGTACACTTTAAATAAAACGAAGTCAGCCAACCTCAACAAGGCTTATATCTTAAAATTGGCTAATGACTTTGCTTACCACAAGATTGCCACGGCCGAGGCGGCTATGTTGCAAATGCGGTCATTCTCACAACGACGCAAGGATCAAAAACAAACGGCCAAAGAAAGCAAGAAAAATATCCCTAAATGGGCTGAACAAGATTACAAACACGAGGCAACAGCTGAGGAAAAAGCCAAATTGGAAGCCCTCAAACGTAGCATGCTAGAAGATTAAAGGAAAGGAGCGAGCGATGGAAAAAATAGGAGATACTTTAGCAAAACAGCTTCACAACAAACGTCATGACTTGAATGCCTTGACGCAAAAGATTTTGATGGATACTGAAATTGTTGATTTTATTAGTTCTCATGGGCTCACACAAGAGCAAATCACACGCAGCTTGCCTAAATTTAATCAATTTATGGTGGAACGCGACAAGTTTCAACAAGGTGATGCTTCTTACGTTGCCAAGGGTTACAGGCCAGCCCTCAGCATGAATGAAGGCTATGCCGATGTGGTGTATTTGGAAACGCGTGAATTGGTTGAGGCCAAAAAGCAGCAAGATATCAAGAACCGTGTGACTTTGATGGGCTTGCCATCTAGCTTCAAGCAGATTTCAACGGATGACATTGATTTGGACGATCCCAATCGGATTGAGATTTACCATTATATCACCGAGTACATCAATCGTTTTGACATGACGACTCAAAAAGGTCTGTATGTTTTTGGGACGTTTGGGGTTGGTAAATCCTACTTGATGGCTTATTTGGCCAATCGTTTGTCTGCCAAGTACGGCAAATCAACAACCATGTTGCATTTTCCAACCTTTTGTGTTGGCATCAAGAGTGCGATCAATACAGGTACCGTCAAGGAAGAAATTGATCAGCTCAAAGCGGCAGAAATTTTGATTTTGGATGATATCGGGGCGGAACAATTTAGCCCGTGGATTCGTGACGATGTCTTGCAGGTGATCTTACAGTACCGCATGCAAGAAAATCTATTGACGTTTTTCACGTCTAACCTTGATTTTAAGGATTTAGAGGCTCATTTTGCTACATCACGCTCAGGTGATGAAACATGGCAAGCCAAACGAATTATGGAGCGGATTCGCTACCTTGCTAAAGAGATTCATTTACAAGGTGATAACAGACGTTGACAGCATAAATAACTCATAACGAAATGAACTAGAAAGGAAGGCTTGGCTAGGGTGTGTTTTGAAAAATGCCTCTAGCAAGAAGCAGGAAAGAAGAATTATGGCTTTACCTACCGTTGCTATTGTCGGTCGTCCAAATGTGGGCAAATCGACTTTGTTTAACCGTATTGCAGGTGAGCGTATTTCCATTGTGGAAGATGTCGAAGGCGTAACGCGTGACCGCATCTACACAACTGGAGAATGGCTGAACCGTAAGTTTTCATTGATTGATACAGGGGGAATTGACGACGTTGATGCCCCATTTATGGAGCAAATCAAGCACCAAGCTGATATCGCTATGAATGAGGCAGATGTGATTGTTTTTGTGGTTTCAGGAAAAGAAGGCGTTACAGACGCTGACGAATACGTTTCAAAAATCTTGTACCGCACTAACAAACCAGTAATTTTGGTGGTCAATAAAGTGGATAATCCTGAAATGCGTAGTGATATCTACGATTTCTATTCACTTGGTGTGGGTGATCCTTACCCAGTATCATCGGTTCACGGGATTGGAACAGGGGATGTTCTAGATGCGATTGTGGATAACCTCCCTGTTGAGGAAGAAGATGAAAATCCAGACATCATCAAGTTTAGTTTGATTGGACGCCCAAACGTTGGGAAATCAAGCCTTATCAATGCTATTCTTGGTGAAGAACGCGTGATTGCCAGCCCAATTGCAGGGACAACTCGTGACGCTATTGACACCAATTTTACAGATAGCGAAGGTCAAGAATATACCATGATTGACACTGCTGGTATGCGTAAATCTGGCAAAGTTTATGAAAACACAGAGAAATATTCTGTGATGCGTTCGATGCGTGCCATTGACCGCTCAGACATTGTGTTGATGGTTATTAATGCCGAAGAAGGTATTCGTGAGTATGACAAGCGTATTGCTGGTTTTGCTCATGAGGCTGGTAAGGGAATTATCATTGTGGTCAACAAGTGGGATACCATTGAAAAAGACAACCACACCGTGACGCGTTGGGAAGAAGATATTCGGGACCAATTCCAATTCTTATCTTATGCCCCTATTATCTTTGTTTCAGCAGCGACTAAGCAACGTTTGAATAAATTGCCTGAGATGATTAAAGCAATAAGTGCAAGCCAAAACAAACGCATTCCGTCAGCTGTGCTTAACGATGTGATTATGGATGCCATCGCGATCAACCCAACACCGACTGACAAGGGTAAACGTTTGAAAATTTTCTACGGTACCCAAGTTTCACTTAAACCACCGACATTTGTCATCTTTGTCAACGAAGAAGAGCTGATGCACTTCTCATATATGCGTTTCTTGGAAAATCAAATTCGTGCGGCCTTTGGTTTTGAAGGCACACCGATTCGTTTGATTGCTCGTAAACGCCAGTAATACCCTAATCTCTTGAGCAATTTGCTCGGGAGATCTTTTTGATTTCTGCTGCAAAAAAGGTATTTACTGGCTCAAAGGAAGTTTAATTTGATATAATTAAGAGATAAGAAAAAGGTGGGTGACTAACAGTGAGCAGAATGATTCCAGGTCGCATTCGTAATCAAGGTATTGAACTGTATGAAAAAGGTCTTGTGACCATTACCAGCACGCGTGATGGCGTAATCCAAGCCAGAATTGGGAAACATCACCTGCAATACGCCTTGGAAGATGACCAAACTCGATGTGATTGTGAACTTTTTGCCAAAAAAAGGTATTGCCAACATTTGGCTGCTTTGGAATATTTTTTAAAAAATAATCATCAAGGAAAAGAGTTGTCGATTAGCCTCAAAGACAAGCAAGAAAGTCAGGAAGAAGAGCAACGAAACACGTCTTTTGGCAGCATTTTTCTAGACCACTTGGAGATGAATAGCGATGACACGACCAAGTATCGCTTGTCGGCTTATGGTAACCAAAGTCCTTATTCTTCTAATTACTGGTGGACGCTTAAAATCAACCGCTTGCCTAGTGATAGGACCTATGTCATTCGCGATATCAAGTCCTTTTTAGCGCTTGTCAAAAAAGAAGGCCACTACCAAATCGGCAAGAATTATTTTGAGTCTTTATCTTTGATTCAATTTGATGAGGCCAGCCAAGAACTCATTCGGTTTTTGTGGCGGGTATTACCAGACAATGAAAAAGTGGACACGGACTACATTTTGCCAAATCATGGGCGGTATTTAGCCTTGACCAGCGGGCTTTTTGAAGAAGGCCTGTCCTTGCTGAACAACCTCTATCATTTTTCATTTGAGTACCATAAGCAACCCTATTCTGAGCTGGCTTTTCGTCAGTTGGATGGCAGCGAGGGGCTTATTCGCTTTCAAGTGGTGGTGCATCGTCAGTCTATCGAGTTGATTATTACGGAAGGTGATTTCCACATTTTTTTTGACAATGCTTTCTTGTTCACAAGAGGCACTGTCTATGCCTTGAATTTGAAACAGCAAAAAATGCTAACGGCTATCCGAAGCCTTCCGATTGAAGCGGATTTGGCCAAACATTTGTTCTTCAATTGGGAGGACCAAGACAAGCTGGCTTCTAGTTTGCTAGATTTCAAGGAATTAGGCAGTGTGGACGCACCAAAAAGCTTTGAAATCAAAGACTTCAGTCCTATTTTTAACCTGTCTTTAAATCATTATGATGAAGTGGAATTGCACCTGACTTTTGATTATGGCACGGTTCAAGTCAGCAGCAAGCAAGAACTGGAAAATTTGCCTTTTGCTAGTCATTTCAAACACGAGGAGCGTATTTTCAATGCCTTGAAAGCCAACGGCTTTTCAGCTGCTTTTGTGTCTTACCACGCACCTTTGACGCCTGAGGACCTGTATCCCTTCTTTACAAAGACCGTGACACAATTTCGAAAATTAGGGCAAGTCATTCTTTCAGACGACTTGAAAGCCTTGTACCATGTGGAAAATCCACGCGTTTCGGTCACAACTCAAAGTGGGTTGCTGGATATTTCGTTTGATTTTTCAACCATTGTTGAGGACCAAGTGGACGCCGCCTTGGAGGCTTTGACCAAAAATCAGCCTTATTTTATTGATTCGGCAGGGCGTTTGGTGGTTTTTGATGATGAGATTAAAAAAGTCAGCAAATCCTTGCAAGCATTGCGTGCCAAACCATTGAAAAATGGGCATTTGCAGATGGATGCCGTGTCAACCTTCCAATTGGTCGATGTGTTGCAGGACAATGACCGCATCACCTTTTCAAAAGAATTTGAACAATTGGCCTATGATTTGACCCACCCAGAACAATTTGAGATGACCTTCCCACCTGTCAAGGCAGAATTGCACGCCTACCAAAAAACAGGGGTGCGGTGGTTGTCTATGCTGGACCATTATGGCTTTGGCGGTATTTTAGCGGATGACATGGGCCTTGGGAAAACCTTGCAGACCATTACCTTTCTTGCCAGTCGCCTAAAACCTGACATGCGGGTCTTGATTTTATCGCCGTCTAGCCTCATTTACAATTGGCTGGATGAATTCAAACGCTTTGCGCCTGAGATTGACGTGGTGGTGTCCTATGGCTTGAAATCTGTTCGTGATGACATTATTGCCCAAAATCACCAAGTGACCATCACCAGCTATTCGTCTTTCCGCCAAGATTTTGAGGAATACCAAAAGCATTCCTTTGATTACTTGATTTTGGACGAAGCGCAGGTCATGAAAAATACGCAAACCAAGATTGCGCATTACCTCAGACAATTTGACGTTGGGCATTGCTTTGCCCTTTCAGGAACGCCGATTGAAAATAAATTGCTGGAAATTTGGTCTATTTTCCAAATTGTCTTGCCAGGTTTATTGCCAGATAAAAAGACCTTTCTCAAAATGGACGCCAAAGAAGTGGCCCGTTTCATCAAGCCTTTTATCATGCGTCGTCGCAAGGAAGAAGTGCTTCCAGAATTGCCAGACCTGATTGAAATCAATTACCCTAATGAATTGGATGACAAGCAAAAAGCCATTTATCTCGCTCAATTGCGGCAAATGCAAGAAACACTTGTTGGGGCTAGTGATGAGGACATTAACCGTCACAAGATTGAAATCCTATCAGGGATTACGCGTCTGCGCCAAATCTGTGACACGCCAAGCTTGTTTATGGATTATAAGGGAAATAGTGGAAAGCTCGATAGCCTGCGTATTTTATTGGCACAAATCAAGGACAACGGTCACCGCGCTCTCGTCTTTTCACAGTTTAGAGGCATGTTGGATTTAGTTGAAGATGAAATGGCTGAGCTTGGCTTGACATCTTACAAGATTACAGGGTCAACCCCTGCGGATGCCCGTCAAGAAATGACGCGAGCCTTCAATAATGGCTCTAAGGATGCCGTTCTTATTTCCTTGAAAGCTGGAGGTGTCGGGCTTAATTTGACAGGAGCCGACACAGTGATTTTAGTAGATTTGTGGTGGAATCCTGCTGTTGAAATGCAAGCCATCAGCCGTGCGCACCGCCTTGGCCAAAAGGACAATGTGGAAGTTTACCGCTTGATTACGCGTGGGACCATTGAAGAGAAAATCTTGAAAATGCAAGAAAACAAGAAAAACCTTGTCACCACAGTACTTGACGGCAATGAAGCGCGTGCCAGCATGACCATTGAGGACATCAAGGAAATTCTGGGCATCAATCAGCTTTAACCCGCTGAAAATTTTGAAAAAAAGCTTGATTTAGTTTATAATAAACATGCTATGTTTAAGATGGGTTTTTCCGTGATTCTAAGGGAAAACCTACTGATAAACTAAGAGTCCATGCCAATTCTGATGACGATTGTTCTCAAAAGGTGCATGCGATACAACCATTAGAAAGGAAGTGAAATTGTGAAGAAAACGACAAGACGTTTTCCGTTAGTGGCTGATGATGAACCTGTCAGCAGTCCATCTAAAGCGATGGCTTTGTACGAGAATTCAGATTTAATTACCAATATTCATGGCGCTTATCGTGAAAAAGACTACAATGATGTGACAAATAACTATCATTTTGTGACTGAAAACGACCATGACAGCGAGCGTGTCAAAACACTCAATGAAGGCAAGTCTTATGCTGAACTGGCTCGCGATGAAGCCAGACAAGATGTGAAGAAAAAACGTCAAGCTTACGTATCAAACAATTTGGCTAAACCTTCAAAAATGGCAAATCAACAACCATTGCAAACGAAAAAACCAAACCCTCCTAAAAAAAGGGCTGGTAAATTCAGTCATTTGAGTGCTAACATGCGTCAAGATGACTACATTTTAGCTGAGATTCCCCTTAACCACCAACGCTCACAAAAGGAATCCACTCAAAAAGCCAAAAAGAATAGTTATGAATTCTTAAAACATAGTCAAATTTATAATAAGGATGCCAACCAAAAACAGAAAAAATATCAAAAAGCGCAAGAGATGAATTTGGCGCAATTGGATACAAACAAATAAGGCATCCGTTATGAAATAGAGGAGAAAACATGTCTAAAACCTATCATTTTATCGGAATTAAAGGGTCTGGTATGAGTGCGTTAGCATTGATGCTACATCAAATGGGACACACTGTTCAAGGAAGTGACGTTAGCAAATATTATTTTACCCAACGTGGATTAGAGCAAGCAGGCGTTAAGATTTTGCCATTTTCTGAAGACAACATCACAGAAGATGTAGAATTGATTGCTGGTAATGCCTTTCGTGAAGACAACAATGTCGAGATTGCTTATGCCATGAAAAATGGTTTTGCCTTTAAACGCTACCATGAATTCTTGGGTGAATTTATGCGTCAATTTACCAGTTTTGGTGTGGCAGGTGCCCACGGAAAGACCTCAACCACAGGGTTATTATCACATGTTCTCAAAAATATCACAGATACCTCTTATTTGATTGGTGACGGTACAGGTCGTGGCTCAGCCAATAGCAATTATTTTGTCTTTGAAGCTGACGAATACCAACGCCACTTCATGCCATACCATCCAGAGTATTCCATCATCACGAATATTGACTTTGACCACCCAGACTATTTTGAAAGCATTGACGATGTGTTTGCAGCCTTCAACGATTATGCAAAACAAGTGCAAAAAGCTTTGTTCTTGTACGGTGATGACCTTTACTTGCGTCGTATCACGTCAGATGCTGCTATTTACTACTATGGCTTCAATGACACGGATGATTTCATCGCCTACGATATTGTTCGCACAACAAGTGGCTCATCTTTCAAAGTCAAACATGAAGGCAAAGAGATTGGTAGTTTCCATCTACCAGCTTTTGGACGTCACAATATCTTAAATGCGACAGCTGTTGTGGCTAACCTTTATGTGGCTGGCTTTGACATGGATTTGGTGGCAGAGCACATGCAATCATTTGTTGGGGTAAAACGTCGTTTCAGTGAAAAAATCATTAACGATGTGACTATTATTGATGACTTTGCACATCACCCAACTGAAATCATTGCTACACTTGATGCTGCTCGACAAAAATACCCAATCAAAGAAATTGTGGCGATTTTCCAACCACATACCTTCACTCGTACCATTGCCCTTTTGGATGAATTTGCTGACGCATTGAACCAAGCAGATGCGGTTTATTTGGCTAATATCTACGGTTCTGCGCGTGAAGTTGACCACGGCGATGTCAAAGTTGAAGACCTTGCGATGAAAATCAAGAAACCAGCTAAAGTAGTGAGCGTTGAGAATATGTCACCGTTGTTGGACCATGAAGATGCGGTTTATGTCTTTATGGGAGCTGGGGATATCCAACTCTACGAACGCTCATTTGAAGAGTTGCTTTCAAGCTTGACGAATAACAGACAGTAACGAAAAGAGAGAGCACTTGTTCTCTCTTTTTTCTGAAATAAAGTGGCTATTTTCAGGAAAAATGCTAATGTTAAAAATAGATAACAAGCGCTATCTTCTGTTGATTTTAAGCACTTTTTAGGTTATAATGGCGATTGATTAAGTTTAGGAGGAGTAAGCTTTGACCGAACGTCACGACGATAAGCCAAAAACTCACAAGAAAAAAAGTTTTAAGGAGCAGATTTTAGCGGATTTGCAGGAAGCTAGGCAGTTGCGTCAGCAGCAACATTTAGCCGAGCAAGTCAAAGAAGCTGCAGCCAAATCAGAAGTTCAGGACAATCAGGATTCGGCACTTGCCAATAAGACCGATCAGTCACAACTTTTTGACGAAGATACGCATGAAGTCAAATGCCAGCTTGAAGAAAAGGCTCAGTCGGCTTTAGCTGAAAATCGCATTCAGACGGAAGTAGAACGTTCGAGCATTGACGAGGCTCTAGAAACGATTCAACAAGCCTTTACTCCTGAAACGCTGGAAAAACAGGAACAAGAAAGCTATTTTGTACGGGCGACAGATGGGGTTGGCTCTACGGGAATGCCAGATATCCCGATTGAGATGCTCTATGAGGAGGACTCATCCGAAGATAGCCAAGAAACAGACAACTCTTTTGAGCCTGAGCCAGAATCGCCAGCAGAAACAGAAGAACATTTGGAGAACACAGTGGGTAGAAAACGTCAACGAACAGATAATCTTGCCAAACGCATTGCTTTGGTACTCATCACAGTGATTATTATTGCACTCGGAGCTACCGGTTTTTTTGTTTACCATTATGTAGATAGTGCCATTAAACCTTTGGATAAAACCTCAATCAAATACATCACGGTTGATATTCCAGAAGGCTCTGGGAACAAATACATCGGACAAATCCTTGAAAAAGCAGGGGTTATCAAGAGTGCTACGGTGTTTAATTACTACACCAAGTTTAAAAATTATAGCAATTTCCAAAGCGGTTACTACAATTTGCAACCGAGCATGGATTTGGATGAGATTTGCAGCTTGTTGAAACAAGGCGGAACGGCAGAGCCTGAAAAACCAGCCCTTGGTAAGATCTTGATTCCAGAAGGTTATACCATTAAGCAAATCTCAGAAGCGATCACCAAAAACAAGGCGGACAAGGATGCCTTGACACCATTTAGCTCAGACGACTTTTTAAACGTTGTTCAAGATGAGAACTTCATCGCCAAAATGGTTGAAAAATACCCGCGCTTGTTAGGTGACTTACCAAGTGCCGACCAAGCCACTTATCGTTTGGAGGGCTACCTTTTCCCAGCAACGTATAGCTACTATAAAGAAACCAGCATGGAAGATTTGGTGGAACAAATGATTGCGACCATGGATTCTTATATGTCTAGCTACTACGATACCATTGCTGCAAAAGGCATGACAGTCAATGAAGTCTTAACCCTTGCTTCACTGGTGGAAAAAGAAGGCTCAACCGACGAGGACCGCCGCAACATTGCCAGCGTCTTTTACAACCGTCTAAATGCTGGCATGCCTTTACAAAGTAATATCGCTATCTTGTACGCCATGGGCAAACTCGGCGAGGAAACAACTCTGGAGGCAGACGCAAGTATTGACACAGGAATTGATTCGCCGTATAATATTTATACCCATACGGGCTTGATGCCTGGACCTGTGGATAACCCAGGATTATCAGCAATTGAAGCTGTGATAAATCCAGCAACAACCAATTACTATTACTTTGTTGCGGATGTCAAGACAGGTAATGTCTACTATTCGGAAAACTACGATGACCATGAAAAGAATGTTCACAAATACGTTAATAGTCAGTTATCTGAGTAATAAATACGTACAAGCATGATGTGTTTCGCATCATGTTTGTATTTGTTGTTTATATAAAATTATAGAAAAGAGATAGAAAATGGCAGAAAAAACTTATCCCATGACCCTAGCTGAAAAAGAGCAGCTAGAACAAGAATTAGAAAATCTTAAATTGGTTCGACGCCCAGAAGTCGTTGAACGTATTAAAATTGCTCGTTCTTACGGTGACTTGTCTGAAAACTCTGAGTACGATGCAGCCAAAGATGAACAAGCTTTCGTTGAAGGGCAAATTCAAATTTTGGAAACTAAAATTCGTTATGCTGAAATTATTGATAGCGAAGCTGTTGCCAAAGACGAAGTTGCTATTGGTAAAACCGTTGTTGTTCAAGAAGTGAACACAACTGACCAAAATGTTTACCACATTGTTGGAGCTGCTGGTGCGGATATCTTCTCAGGTCGTATCTCTAACGAAAGCCCAATCGCTCAAGCTTTGATTGGTAAAAAGACAGGTGACATCGTTACAATTGAATCACCTGCTGGAAGCTATGACGTTGAAATTTTGAGCGTGGAAAAAACAGCTTAATGACAAGAAGGTTTACAAGCCTTCTTTTTATTGCAACAAAAAGGCCGCCATTCCTATCAGAATGACGGTCTTTTGAATGTTTTAGCGACGTTTTCGTTGTTTTCCAGCGTTACGTTTTGCCTTACGAGCTTGATTATTAGTGTTATTTAATTGTGCTTTGTTAGCGTTTGGTGTAACGTCTTTACGGCTGGTTGATTTGTAAGTTTTTGGAGGATTGTTTTTAAATTCCTCTTCAATGCGATGACGAAGTCTTGGTTTAATAACAAACATGGTAATTAATTGTTGGAAGATCGAGAAGATACCACCGACTAACCAGTAAAGCAAGACGCTGGCTGACATTCCCATACCCATGAAGACCATCATCAATGGCATCACGTACATGGTACCACGCATAGCTGCACGTTGTTCTTCAGCTACACCTTGCATTGACAACCATGATTGGAAGAGGTACAAGATAGCGATGACTGCTGTCAACGGAATACTACGTGTTCCAAGATCAATTCCCATGAAGGTACTTTCAGAAACCCCTTGAGTGTATTGGGCTGCGAAGTACAAGGCTGAGAAGAATGGCATTTGGATAAGCAGTGGCAAGCATCCCATGCCTCCAAGCATGTTAATACCGTTTTCTCTTTGAGCTGCCATCAATTCCATTTGGGCAGCAGCTTTTTCTTCTTGAGTTGTCGCATTTCGCATACGCTCATTGATTGGCTCAAAGACAGGTTTTAAGAAAGCCATCTTTTCAGATTGGTAACTTGCCTTCCAAGATTGGTAAAGCCCTAAAGGTAGGATAATGAGGCGGACAATAACGGTGACTAAGATAATGGCTAAGCCAAAACCAAGCCCCATGTTATTAGCGAAATACTGGATGAGTTTTGCCATCGGCTCCCCAAGAATGTTCCAAACGGTTCCTGTTGGGTTACCACTAGAATCGACACTGACACAGCCAGATAAAGTTAACAATAACGATAAACTAAGTCCCGATAAGAGGACACGATTTAATTTTTTGTTCAATTGATTATTCCTTTAAAAATATAATACCCTACTATTTTACTTTTTTTTAGGCAAATTCTCAATACATCTATGGTCCTAATTTTTGATAGCTTGGTGACAAAGATTAGTTGGCGATGCGAAAATCCTTAAAATCTTCAGAGTTATCCATTTTGACATCAACATAGGTCACTTTGGCCCATTGTGACGGCCCTTTGCGTACTTCCTGAATAAATTTTGCCATTTTAGCAGCATCTTGGGATTGAGCTAGGATTTCCACAGTGCCGTCATCATTATTCCAAACCCGCCCATAAATATCCCCAATTTGAAGGGCTATTGCATAAGTTGAGTAGCGAAAACCAACGCCTTGCACACGACCAGACACAATCAAACGCACTTTTTTCATCTCAAATTCCTCCCCTAATAATATTATAGTCTTCTTATGCGTTTATTATATCATAAAGCTGATTAGGCTGGCTTATGATATAATAGAAAGCATGAAAGATACGTCACATACTCGTCCAAAATTAGAAGATGTTGCTCGCCTAGCAGGTGTTTCTAAAACAACTGTTTCTAGGGTTTTAAATAATCGAGGTTACTTAAGCGAGAAAACCATTCAGAAGGTAAACGATGCCATGGCAGCTTTAGGCTATCAACCCAATATCATTGCTCGTCAATTGTTCCAACAAAAGACTTATCTAGTTGGTTTAATCTTTCCTACAGTCAATAATCCTTTTTTTGCACAATTAGAAGCTGAAATGGAGCGTTTATTGTATAAAAGAGGTTATAAGGTGTTGATGGGAAATTCACAAAACGATCCAGATAAGGAAGAAGACTACCTCAAACAACTCCTAACCCATCAAGTAGATGGTCTGATTGTAGGTGCTCATAATCAAGGCTTAAAGGAATATAGCCACCATAATCTTCCGATTGTTTCAATTGACCGCATTATGAACGATGACATTCCAGTCGTGTCGTCTGATAACTTTCAAGGTGGTAAACTAGCCACGGAGAAGTTACTAAAAAGAGGTTGTCGTTATGTGGTGCATACAAATGGTCCACTAAATCTGAATACGCCTGCCCAACAAAGACGGCTTGCTTATGAAAGTGTGATGGAAGCCCACGGTCTTAAACCGATTACTTATCACATTGATTTTAATATTAGTCAGGAAGAAAAAAGAGAAGTTCTACGTTGTATTTTTGAAGAACATCCACTGGTTGATGGCATATTTGCCTCTAACGATACCGATGCGGCTATTTTATTGTCTTTAGCAAGAGAGTATCATCGTGAAGTTCCTCGTGATTTAAAAATTATTGGATATGACGGTGCCGATATGACACAATTATTGTTGCCACATCTCTCAACAATCCAACAACCGATTAATCAAATGGCAAAAACAGCTGTAAACCTCTTAGAAAATCGCATGAATGGTAAAGTAAGTCAATCTAATACTCATATTTTACCTGTTAAACTCCTAGATAATGGCACTTGTTAACGGTAATAAGTCCTACAAGGCTTTCTAATATATAAAAGTATATAAAAGCAATTTATCATCAGGATAGGTTGTTTTTTCAGTTAATCACATAAAATTAAAAAATATTATATCAACCGGTTGACATATAAAAATGAAAGCGCTATAATGAATGTATTCCTTAAAGGAAAACGATTTCACAATATGTTAACCGGTTATCATATCAAGAGGAGAAAAAATGGAAACAATGACTGTGAACAACGATCGCTATCGTCTTGGCTATCATGTTATGGCTAAAGCTGGCTGGATTAATGACCCAAATGGATTTTCGTATTTCAAAGGTTACTACCATATCTTCTATCAATATTACCCTTATGGATCAGATTGGGGTCCAATGCACTGGGGACATGCTAGAAGTAAAGATTTAGTGCATTGGGAAACGCTACCAATTGCTCTGGAACCCACTATTGAAGATGGTTGTTTTTCAGGAAGTGCTGTTGAGTATGATGGAAAACTGTGGTTGATTTATACTGGACATCATTATACAGATCCTAATGATCAAGAGCAATTCTACGAAGATCAAAATCTAGCTTACAGTACAGATGGCATTCATTTTACCAAATATGAAGGTAATCCAGTTTTAACGACACCAAGTGGTAATACAAAACATTTTAGAGATCCAAAAGTGTGGCAAGATGGTGATACTTTTTATATGGTTTTAGGAAGTCAAGGTGAAGATGGTTTAGGAAGAGCCTTGCTTTATCAATCACACAATCTGATTGACTGGAAGGAATTACCTATCCTTGATAAAGCAAGTAACTTGGAAGATGAAGGTTACATGTGGGAGTGTCCAGATTTCTTCCGTCTAAATGGTGAAGATATCTTGTTGATGTCGCCACAAGGTTTAGAGCCAAAAGGCGACAAATATCGCAACCTTAACCAAACAGGCTATCTTATGGGACAATTGAAAGAAGACTTTACCTTATCACGTAGTTCATTCATAGAAATTGATAATGGTCATGATTTCTATGCGACACAAACATTATTGACGCCAGATGGACGTCGCGTGATGATTGCATGGATGAATGCTTGGGATTCACCAATGTATGAAAAGGCAGATGGCTGGGCAGGAGCTCTCACTCTTCCGCGTGAATTGGTTATCCGTCATGGAAAAATCTATCAATTGCCAATCAAAGAGTTGAAATCGTTACGTGAAGCTTGTGAATTTAGTGGAACGTTGGAAGCTCATAGCAAATATGATTTGGCTCGTACCAGTGAATTCGAGATGGCTATAAAAGGAGTAACATCAGGAAAACTCCTAACCCTAAGTGACGGTGACAATCAGTTAGATTTAACAGTTGATTTGTCTAGACAACGCTTGATTATAAATCGTAGCACAACCGATGGCGAACGTGTTGCTCATCTTGACTTGACCGATGAAATGACGTTACAAGTCTATATTGATAAGAGTTCAGTGGAAATTTTTGTGAATGAAGGTAGCGTTACCTTTACAGAAAGAATTTACTGGAATCATGCAATTGAACTTTCTTTAGACCAAGCATGTGATAATCAAACCCACATCTATCGATTGGAAGAAGAAGCTAATACCTACTAATTTGGAGGCTAGGAGTCATGAAGTCTTTGAAAAAACAATTTGACAATCCCTTTTATGCAAGTAATTCCTTGTCAATCTTGCTCTTCTTCACAGGTTGGGGAATTTGGTGGTCATTCTTCCAGATATGGTTGACCAACAAGCAAGGCTTTTCAGGTTCACAAGTTGGAACCATTTATTCTTTTAACTCTGCTATTACCTTGATTTTGATGTTTGTCTATGGTTCTATTCAAGACAAATTGGGAATCAAAAAGACACTTTTGATGTTTTGTGTAGGATGTGAGATTTTCTTAGGACCTTTCTTCACATGGATTTACGTTCCTATGCTAAAAAGTCAGTTTTATGTGGGAGTTTTACTAGGATCTTTATACTTATCCGTTGCATTTTTAGCGACTTCGCCGACATTTGAAGCTTTGGCAGAACGTATGGGAAGACGTTTTAACTTTGAATACGGTCAAGCGCGTGCTTGGGGTTCATTTGGTTATGCTGTGGCGGCTTTGGTGGCAGGTTTCCTATTTACCATAAATGCTTATTTGATTTTCTGGGTAGGATCTGCTTTTGCAGTTGTGTTGCTCTTGGTCCTTATTTTCTTTAGACCAGAAGATGATGAAGAAAAACTCCAGCAATTTGAGAATTTGGCTGAAAATCAAAAAGAAGATAAATCCCCTTCTATGGCTGAAATCTTAAACGTGTTTAAGATGATTGATTTGTGGAAAATTATCATTTTTATCATGATGAGTTGGACTTTCTATACCGTATTTGACCAACAGATGTTCCCTGACTTCTTTACTAAATTCTTTAGTACACCTGCCATTGGTCAACAGGCATATGGGGTTCTCAATTCAATGGAAGTCTTTTTAGAATCCATTATGATGGGATTGGTTCCTATCATGATGCGCAAAACAGGTGTTCGTAAAAGCCTTCTTATTGGACTGGTTATCATGGTTTTACGTATCGGTAGTTGTGGTTTAGTGACCAATCCTTTAGGCGTTTCTATTATTAAACTTCTACACGCACCAGAAACGGCCATCTTTATTCTAGCGATGTTCCGTTACTTCACACTTCACTTTGATACACGTATTTCAACAACGCTTTACATGGTTGGTTTCCAAATTGCGGCTCAGGTAGGACAAATTATTTTCTCTACGCCATTTGGAGCCTTGCATGATAAGATTGGTTATCAAAAAACCTTCTTGGTGGTATCTGGTATTGTGACGTTGTCTGCTATTTATGCCTTCTTTATTCTCAAAAAAGACGATAAAGATGTTAATGGACAACCATTAGAAATGAGCTAAAATAGTGCTGAAATCTCCTTTTTGGGAGATTTTTTGTTATAATAGCAACATGCTAACGATAACTTCTAAATCCAATAATCTCATTAAAAAAACGAAAAAATTATTGCAAAAGAAATACCGGCAGTCGTCTTATTTGATTGAGGGCTGGCATTTGTTTGAAGAGGCGGAAAAAGCAGGGGCGACTTTTGTGAATGTCTTTGTTTTGGAAGCTTTTGTTGAGCGCATCAGCCATTTGCCAAAGGTAACAGTGGTGACTCCTGAAGTATTGAGGGAGTTGACTGATTCTAAGGCACCACAGGGCATTATTGCTGAAGTTGCGATGCCGCAGTTGCCCCTTGAAGCGCTAAAAGCAGGACGCTACTTGGTCTTGGAGGATGTTCAGGACCCTGGAAATGTCGGGACCATGATTCGGACAGCAGATGCGGCTGGCTTAGATGGTGTGATTATTTCGGAAAAATCAGCCGATATTTACAATCAAAAAACGCTGCGTTCTATGCAGGGTAGCCATTTTCACCTACCTGTTTGGCGAATGGATATGGCGGTTGCTTGCGAGCAGTTCCACACATTAAACCTACCTGTGCTGGCTAGCACCTTGTCATCAGATTCGATTGACTACAAGGACTTTGCGGCTCCGCAGCAGTTTGCTTTGGTCATGGGCAATGAAGGCAATGGCATTTCGGAAAATATGGCGCAACAAGCAACCCATTTGGTTCACATTAGCATGCCTGGTCAAGCAGAGAGTTTGAATGTGGCTGTGGCAGCTGGTATTTTGCTTTTTCACTTGATAGCTTAGGTCTTAAGCCTTCTCTTATTTCACTTTAATTTAAGATATTATGCTATAATTAAGTTGAGAGAAAGGGGGCGGGTTACACGGAAGCCTATAAAAAAGACAAAGAATTTATGGACCTTGTTGGTCATATCATCCAACATCCTCGTTTTCAAAAATTAGATAAGATTACCCAACACCACTATTCAACTCGGATGGAGCATTCCATCGACGTGGCTTATACGAGTTATCGTATTGCTAAAAAATTGGGTTGGGATGAAAAAGCTACCGCACGTGGCGGACTCTTGCATGACTTTTTCTATTACGATTGGAGAGTTACAAAATTTAACAAAGGGCACGCTTGGGTTCACCCTCGAATCGCTGTTCGTAACGCACGGAAATTGGTGGACTTAACAAAACGTGAAGAGGATATTATTTTAAAACACATGTGGGGGGCTACTATTGCGCCACCACGCTACAAAGAAGGTTATATTGTTACGATGGTTGACAAATATTGTGCGGTTAAAGAAGCGATGACGCCTTTGCGAAAACGATTTACCAAACGCAGACGTTACAGCCGCAAGATTTTACCAAGCAATCATCGTTAATATAGAATAGACATCATCTCTTTATTACAGAAAGGAAAGTATATGGATAATAATGTTATTTATGCTCAAAATGACGGGGCATTAAGTCGCTTTTTTGCTAAGATTTATGGCTTAGTCGGCATGGGAATTGGGCTATCAGCCTTTGTCTCATACCTCATGCTTTATGTCTTTTCAGACAATATGGTAAATATTATCACTTATCATCCAATGGTTTATTACGTTGCTATCTTTTTAGAACTTGCCCTAGTATTTATGGCAAGTAACGCTGCGCGTCGCAACACACCTGCGGCCTTGCCACTATTTCTATTTTATTCGGCCTTAAACGGCTTTACCTTAAGCTTTGTTTTAGCAGCTTACACGCAGGCGACTGTTTTCCAAGCCTTTATCTCATCAGCTTTAGTCTTTTTTGCTATGTCAATGGTTGGTTTCTTTACGAAACGTGATTTATCAGGCATGACCAAGGCTTTGATGGCGGCTTTGATTGGGATTATCATCGCTAGCTTTGTGAATCTCTTCATTGGTTCTGGCGGTATGAGTTACATCATCAGCATTGTATCTGTGTTGATTTTCTCAGGTTTAATTGCTTATGACAATCAAATGATTAAGCGTGTGTTTGCAAGCACTGGTGGTCAAGTCAATGACGGTTGGGCTATCTCAATGGCCTTGAGCCTTTACCTCGACTTCATTAACTTGTTCTTAAACTTGCTTCGTATTTTCGGAAACGACGATTAATACCTTAACTGACAAGCTGGCACCATTGGTGCTAGCTTTTTTTAACTATCTTTTGGTGATTTTGTGGCTTTATGATATAATAATCATAATATTTTGACAATTTAGAGGAGTCCTGATGAAAACACCGTTTATTTCAGCTAAAGAACTTGAAACTATTACCGATACTTACCCAACTCCCTTTCATTTGTATGATGAAAAGGGCATTCGTGAAAAAGCGCGTGCTGTCAATAAGGCATTTGCTTGGAATAAGGGATTTAAAGAGTATTTTGCCGTTAAAGCTACCCCAACACCTGCGATTTTGAAGATTTTGCAAGAGGAAAATTGTGGCGTGGATTGTGCAACGGAAGTGGAATTGTTGATGAGCCATAAACTGGGATTTACGGATATCATGTTTTCATCAAACGACACCCCAGCTCGTGAATTTCAATACGCTAAAAAAATCGGTGCGACAATCAATTTAGACGCGTATGAGCACATTGCTTTCTTGAAAGAAGTGGCAGGTTTGCCTGACACGATTTCCCTTCGCTACAATCCTGGTGGCGTCTTTGCCCTTGGGACAGACATCATGGACAATCCCAACGAATCTAAATTTGGGATGACCAAGGAGCAATTGCTCAAAGGGATTCAGGAGCTCAAAGCCCAAGGTGTGAAGCATTTTGGTGTGCATTCCTTCTTGGCGTCAAATACCGTCACAAACGATTACTACCCAGAATTAGCTCGCCAACTGTTTGAATTGGCTGTTGAAATCCAGGAAAAAACAGGTATTGCCATTGATTTTGTCAATTTGTCAGGAGGAATTGGGGTCAATTATCTACCAAGTCAAGAAGCCAATGACATTGCGGTTATCGGGGAAGGTGTGCATCGTGCTTTTGATGATGTCTTGGTTCCAGCGGGACTTGGTGAGGTCAAGATTTTCACAGAATTAGGGCGTTTCATGTTGGCACCGCATGGGTTGTTGGTCACAAAAGTATTGCATCGTAAACAAACCTACCGTACCTATATCGGCGTTGATGCCTCTGCGGTGAATTTAATGCGTCCTGCTATGTATGATGCTTACCATCACATTACCAACATGAGCAATCCAAATGGCAAACTGGAAACCGTTGATGTGGTAGGGTCTTTGTGTGAAAACAACGATAAATTTGCGAAACAAAGGGAATTGCCTGAGGCGCGTGTCGGGGATATCTTGGTTATTCATGACACAGGGGCACATGGCTTTTCAATGGGTTACCAATACAACGGTCGCTTGCGTTCGGCTGAAATTCTTTACCAAGAGGACGGCACTGCTCGTTTGATTCGTCGTGCGGAAATCCCAGAGGATTACTTTGCGACCATTGAAGGATTTGATTTTGACTAGAGCGATAGCCATTTTGAGCCAAAACTTTTAAGGGAAAAAGAAAGGGGATAAAAGCGCTTAGGCGTTTGTAAACTCTTTCTATTTTTCCCTATTTTTGCTATAATGAGTGGTGTAAAAAATTTAGGAGAAAGATAATCATGACAACATTTCTTTGGATTCTGTTAATTTTGGTTGCCCTTCTTGGTGGGCTTGTTGGTGGTGTTTTCATTGCTCGTCGACAATTTGAAAGAGAAGTGGCTGAACACCCACGTTTAACGCCAGACGCTATTCGTGAAATGATGAGCCAAATGGGTCAAAAACCGAGCGAAGCTAAAATTCAACAGACTTATCGAAATATTATTAAACAATCAAAAGCAGCAGCTGCTAAAAATAGACGATAAGCTAGCGTTTCATCCCTTATGAGAAGTGGCAAGAGACCATAACTCTTAAGGGCTGATTGACTTTTCGAGCACAGAGCTCAGAAATGAATGACTCAGTTGCCTCGCCAACTGGGTTTTTTATAAGTCCATGATTAGAAAGAAGATGTTATGGATAATAGACCAATTGGTTTTTTAGATTCTGGTGTTGGTGGCTTGACCGTGGTGCGTGAGTTGATGCGTCAACTTCCGTATGAAGAAATTGTCTATATTGGGGACTCTGCTAGAGCGCCTTATGGGCCACGACCAGCCGAGCAAATTCGAGAATACACGTGGGAATTGGTGCAGTTTTTATTGACACAAAACGTCAAGATGATTGTTTTTGCTTGCAATACTGCAACAGCAGTCGCTTGGGAAGAAGTGAAGGAAAAATTGGATATTCCTGTCTTGGGTGTGATTTTGCCAGGGTCTAGCGCAGCCATTAAATCAACGCGCAGCGGCAAAATCGGGATCATTGGCACGCCGATGACAATCAAATCGGATATTTACCGCCAAAAAATTATGTCCCTAGCCCCACAAATGACCGTTTTGAGTCTATCTTGCCCTAAATTTGCTCCCTTGGTGGAATCAAACGAAATGGCGTCAAGTGTCGCCAAAAAAGTGGTTTATGAAACGCTGGCATCGCTTGTTGGCAAAGTGGATACCTTGGTGCTTGGTTGCACACATTACCCTTTGTTGCGTCCTATCATTCAAAATGTCATGGGGCCAGAGGTTAAGTTAATTGATAGCGGAGCAGAGTGTGTGCGGGATGTTTCCGTGCTGCTTAATTATTTTCAAATCAATCACAGCCGTATCCCAAATCAATCCATACCCGTTTTTTATACCACAGCCAGCACGCAAAGTTTTAGAGAAATCGCCATGAATTGGCTAAATACAGATATTGACGTCAGACACGTTGATTTGCAAGCACAAGATGAAGGAGTTGGATTAGAAAATGACGGATAAGATTTATGAATACAAAGATGCGGACAATTGGTTTATCGGTAAATGGGGTGGCGCCAATGTGCTTCGTGGTTTTGAAGGCATTTGTGCCAACCACCTAGCTCTATTGAACTCAGAATTGTCAAAACTGACTAAGCATAAGCCTTGTCATAAAGATCATGGTAAGTGCCATTCTGACCAAGCCAAAAATGGCTATAACGTCATGGTTATCAAAAAAGCGTCTGATTTTCAGTTGATTCGTTTTGTGGTTGACATGATTAACCAAGAAAGCGATCGTCAGTTTGAAGTGGCACAACGAGCTGGTGCCGTCGTGGTGACTGAGGCTGATCATTTGCTCTTGGTGCACTTGCCTAAAGGGGGCGTGGACGCCAAAGCTTTCTTTGGGAATGCTTCTGAAACTGCTTTTGGTGATACCATTTTGATTGCCACACGCAACGAAGGCAAGACCAAAGAATTCCGCAAAATGTTTGAAAAACTAGGTATCAAGGTGGAAAATCTTAATGATTACCCTGATTTGCCTGAGGTCGCAGAAACTGGCACAACTTTTGAAGAAAATGCTCGTTTGAAAGCAGAAACCATTTCCAATTTAACGGGTAAGATGGTCTTGGCGGATGATTCTGGTTTGAAAGTGGATGCCCTAGGTGGCCTTCCAGGTGTTTGGTCAGCACGTTTTTCAGGACCAGACGCAACAGATGAATCCAATAATGCCAAACTCTTGCACGAACTGGCGATGGTTTTTGACCACAAAGACCGTTCTGCCCAATTCCACACAACCTTGGTGGTTGCAGCACCAGGCAAGGAAAGCCTAGTGGTTGAAGCGGATTGGCCGGGTTACATCGCTATGGAACCTAAGGGAGACAATGGTTTTGGTTATGACCCTTTGTTTATGGTCGGTGAAACAGGGCGTCACGCAGCTGAATTGACAGCTGAAGAAAAAAATAGCATCTCACACAGAGGATTGGCTGTTAAGAAATTAATGGAGGCATTCTCAGTATGGCAAGCAAAACAATCATAGTAATGAGTGACTCTCATGGGGACCGTGAGATTGTCGAGGACATCAAAAAAACGTATCAAGGCAAAGTAGATGCCATTTTCCACAATGGGGATTCTGAATTACCAAGTTCGGACCCTGTTTGGGAAGGAGGCATCCATGTGGTTCGTGGCAATTGTGATTATGACAATGGTTATCCTGAACGTTTGGTTACCCAACTTGGGGACATTACCATTGCTCAGACGCATGGTCATTTGTATAATATCAATTTCACGTGGGATAGATTGGATTTATTTGCTCAAGAAGCAGATGCGGATATTTGCCTTTATGGGCATTTGCACCGCCCTGCCGCTTGGCGAAATGGTAAAACCATTTTTATCAACCCAGGAAGCGTGTCACAACCACGTGGCGATGTACAAGAAAAATTGTACGCCAAAGTTGAGATTACACAGGATACTATCAAGGTGACTTACTACACACGTCACCATGACCTTTACCCTGCACTTTCTAAGGAATTTGACAGATGATAGCAAAAGAATTTGAAGATTTTCTGCTCAGCCATTTGGACCACTACCTCATTCCAGCAGATGAGTTAGCCATTTTTATTGATACGCATAATTCAGACCATGTTATGCTGCTGTTGGTCAATAATGGTTACTCTCGCGTGCCTGTTATTACCAAGGACAAGAAGTACGTGGGAACCATTAGCATCGCAGATATCATGTCTTATCAGGTCAAGCACCAGCTGACAGAATGGGAACTCAACCAGATGGATATTGGTCAAATGGTCAATACCAAAATCAAAACCATTCGCAAAGAGGCTGATTTGACTGAAATTATGCACTTGTTGGTGGATTATCCTTTCTTGCCAGTTTTAGATGATGACCAACAATTTTTGGGCATTATCACACGCCGCTCAATTTTAAAAGCGGTCAACAGCTTGTTGCACGATTTTACCAACCATTACACCATTACGCCAAAAGATGATGAAGAATGATATCACACGCTTTATAGCAAGTAAGCAACTGTCTGAGAGTTCTAAGAAGGCTTACTATTATGACTTGCAGCAGTTTGTTGAGGTGGTGGCTGGCAAAATCACACCTGAAAAATTGTCATTGTATGAGCATTCCTTAGCAGACTTGAAAGTGTCGGCTAAAAAACGCAAACTATCAGCAGTTAATCAATTTCTGTATTTTCTGTATGAACAAGGCAAACTGGAGCGGTTTTATAAGCTGAACAATCAAGAAAAAATGGTAACTCAGCCAGCGGACTGTTCACTGTTAGATTACGGTTGTTTTTATCAGGAAACGAGCCAAAAAGCAGGGCAATTGATTGCCTTGTTGATAGTTGAATTGGGCTTGTTGCCTCAAGAAATTCAGCACTTAACCCCAGCCGATGTGGACAGTCAATTTGCGGTCTTGCGTCTGAAACGCTCTGGGATGGTGAGGATTTTGCAAGTGCCAGAACGGCTTTTGCCCTATTTAGTGGCACAATTGTCAGAAGGTCAGTATCTTTTTGACCATAAAGGAAAACCTTATTCACGGCAATGGTTTTTCACTCAGCTCAAGGCTTTTTTAAGCACATACGGTTTTGAGACCTTATCCGCACAAGATTTACGGCAGCAGTACATTCTTCACCAAAAAGAGGCTGGCAAGTCTATTCTAGAAATCAGTAAGCAATTGGGGTTAAAAAGCCCGATAACATTAGAGAAATATTACACATCATAATGGATATTAAATTAAAAGATTTTGAAGGTCCTTTGGATCTGCTCTTGCATTTGGTGTCAAAATATCAGGTGGATGTTTATGACGTTCCGATTGTAGAGGTGATTGAACAATATTTGGCTTATATTTCGACCTTGCAAGCTATGAAGCTAGAAATGGCGGGGGAGTACATGGTTATGGCGAGTCAGCTCATGCTCATCAAAAGTCGTAAGCTATTACCAAAAGTTGTGGAGCAAACGCCAGTAGAGGATGACCCCGAGCAAGAGCTTTTGTCGCAGATTGAGGAGTACCGTCGCTTTAAAGCCATCAGCGAGGAAATGTCTGCCCAGCACGACGAACGCTCTAAATTTTATTCCAAACCTAAGGAAGAGCTTATTTTTGAAGATGCAGTGCTGAATCATGACAAGACGGTTATGGATTTGTTTTTGTCCTTTTCGCAAGTCATGTCTGAAAAGCAAAAACGAATGGCAAGCACTCACACGGTCATTGAACGTGATGATTACCGTATCGAAGACATGATGATGACTCTTTCTGAGCGTTTGAATCAAACGCCGAGCCTATGTTTGGAGAGTATTTTTCAGGAATGTCAGACACGTTTGGAGATGGTGACGGTGTTTCTAGCGACTTTGGAATTGGTTAAGGTGCATGAAATCACGGTGGAACAAGACGAAACGTTTGGTAGTATTGTGGTGAAAAAGGCTGATAAACAGGTGCCATCTGATGCGTCAGCCATTTAAGAGGAGGCTATATGAATGATTTGGCACAATTAGAAGCGCTTCTTTTTGTGGCAGGAGAAGAGGGGCTGAGCTTGAGGTATTTGGCAGGAATGCTCCAGCTGACTCCTAGTCAGCTAAAAGAGCTCTTGCAGACCTTGGCTCAAAAATACGAGTCAGACGACACAACAGCCTTGTGCTTGATTGAAACGGCTGGACGTTATAAAATGGCTACCAAGGAGACATTTTCAGACTTGCTACGTGAATTTGCCAAGGCGCCTGTCAATCAGAGCTTGTCGCGTGCGAGTTTGGAAGTTCTGTCTATTATTGCCTATAAGCAGCCCATTACGCGTATTGAGATTGACGACATTCGTGGGGTCAATTCTAGCAGTGCGGTGAGTAAACTCTTGTCTTTGGGCTTGATTCAAGAAGCGGGGAAAAAAGAGGTTATCGGACGTCCCAATCTCTATGCCACAACAGATTATTTCTTGGATTTTATGGGGATTAATGACTTGACAGAATTGGTGGACGCCTCTCACATTGAGTTGGTGGATGAGGAAGTGTCGCTTTTTGGAGAAACAAAGCAGACAGATGACGCTTAGGCAGTCATTATTTTTGAGGATAGGAGTAATAGCATGAGAATTAATAAATACATTGCCCATGCAGGTGTTGCCAGTCGACGCAAAGCCGAAGAATTGATTAAGCAAGGCTTGGTGACATTAAATGGTCAGGTAGTGACAGAACTAGCGACCACCGTTAAAAATGGGGATAGAGTCGAAGTGGAAGGCACACCGATTTACAATGAAGAAAAGGTTTATTATGTGCTCAATAAACCGCGCGGGGTCATTTCAAGCGTGTCAGATGAGAAGGGACGCAAGACAGTTGTGGATTTGTTGCCTGATGTCAAAGAACGCATTTACCCTGTTGGGCGTTTGGACTGGGATACTACAGGTTTGTTGATTTTAACCAATGATGGGGATTTTACAGATGAGATGATCCACCCAAGAAATGAAATTGACAAGGTTTATTTGGCGCGTGTGAAAGGCATTGCGACCAAGGAAAATCTACGTCCTTTGACGCGTGGTGTGGTCATTGACGGTAAGAAAACCAAACCAGCTCGCTACAACATTATCAAAGTAGATCCTGACAAAAACCGTTCTGTTGTGGAATTAACCATTCATGAAGGACGCAATCATCAAGTCAAAAAGATGTTTGAATCTGTTGGGCTTTTGGTGGATAAATTGTCCCGCACACGCTTTGGAAATCTAGATGTGAGGGGCTTGCGTCCTGGGGAATCTCGCCGTTTGAATAAAAAAGAAATCAGCCAGCTACATAATTTAGCGGTGACTAAGACCAAATGATTAAAAAAAGCTTGATTGCTTTGGTGCGGGGCTATCAGAAATTCATTTCGCCACTGACCCCACCGTCTTGCCGCTATGAGCCGACCTGTTCTAGTTATATGATTGTGGCGATTGAAAAGCATGGCATTAAGGGTGTTTTGATGGGGATTGCACGTATTTTACGGTGCAACCCATTTGTCGAGGGTGGCAAAGACCCTGTCCCAGATTATTTCACCCTACGCCGTCATAAAGATTTTCGTCATAACTAAGAAGCGACTTCAGGCCTGAGGTCGTTTTTTTTTTCTCCAAAAAAGCTCCCTTTTTGAAAGGGAGCGGTATGATTAGTATTTAGACCATGTTTTGGGGATGAAAAGCAGTAAGATTGGGAAAATCTCAAGACGTCCCGCAATCATGGCAAAGGACATGAGCAGTTTTGAAAAAGGACTGAAAATGTTGAAGGTTTGGTCGGTGCCAAGCAGTGGGCCGATGTTATTGAACGTTGAAGCCGCGGCACTGGCAACCACCATAAAATCGCTATTATCAAGTGATAGGAAGAGTGTCAAGACAAGTAAACAGGTCACGTATAGCGATAGGTATTTTAAAACGCTGTGCTGGGTTTCCTTGTCCAGCGGCTGTTGATTAACATGAATGGTCATGACACGGTTAGGATAAAGACTTGAGAGCACTTGATTTTTGGAAATTTTCGTCAAAATCAAGGCGCGCATTACCTTAAAACCACCTGCAGTTGACCCAGCCGACCCACCGATAAACATCAGTATCAGAAGAATGACTTGCGAAAAGAGCGGCCAAACGGTTAAATCGGTAATACCAAAACCAGTGGTCGTGATAACATTGGATACTTCAAAGAAAGCAATCTCTAACCCTTTACCAGCACTGGCATAAAGTCCACTGACATTGAGCCAAATCAAAGCTGTTGCCACGATGATAATACTAATGTAGGTACGCAATTCTTCGTCCTTGAAAAAGGCTTTGAATTTACGCAAGAGCAAGAAGTAGTAAAGGTTGAAATTGATTCCGAAAAGCAGCACCGCGATAGAAACAATATTGGTAATGAGAGAGCTATGGTAGTGGGCGATGGAGTCGTTGTAAACAGCAAATCCCCCAGTCCCCGCACATCCCATGGCGGTAATCAGACTGTCAAACAGCGGCATTCCCACACCAACTAAAATAACGCAAATTACGGCAAACATACTGAGGTAGATGACGTAGAGAATTTGAGCGGTTTCCCTTAGTTTTGATACCACTTTACCAAAAACAGGTCCTGGAACTTCTGCTCGCATGACTTCAAGATGACTGTTCTTACTGTTTTCCATAATGGCAAGGGCAAAAACCAGAACCCCCATTCCTCCGATAAGGTGAGCAAAACTGCGCCAAAACAGCATCGAATGCGATAAGACGCTAACGTCGGGTAAAATGGTTGCCCCTGTCGTGGTAAAACCTGAACTTATTTCAAAGAAAGCATCGATAATGCTAGGAATTTGGCCAGATAGCACAAAAGGCAGAGCTCCAAAGAAGGACCACAAAATCCAACAAAGAGCGACAATCAACAGCCCTTCCTTGGTATAGATATGGTAATTTTGGGGTTTAAAAGCAATTCCAAGTAAACCGATAAGCAGTAAAATCGCAATCGTCATGATAATGCTACTGACCACGCGAGAAGGTTCATGGTAAATAAAAGCGACAACCAAAGGAACCAAAAGCAAACCAGATTCAATCAGGAGCAATTTGGATAGGAGGTAGCGAACCATACTTTTATTCATAACTACCTCGCTAACAAATCATAGATACGTGTCACATTTTTGAGAAATGTGACCACAACAATTTTGTCGCCAACTTGCAAGATGTCTTCACCAGTTGGGTAAATGGTTTTCCCCTTGCGGATAATGGCAGCAATCAAAATATCGTCTTTAAATTTAAGCGAAGAGAGACTCTTGCCAGCCATTTTATTGGATTCGCGGATTTCAAACTGCAAGGATTCGATGCGCCCATTAGCAATGTGGTGCATGGCATCAAGGTTTGAGTCTTGGGCGTTGACGCGTCCACGAATGAAGTGCATCATGGTGTCTACGGCGATATTTTTAGGTGTGACGATGCTTGAAAAACGGCTGGTATCGATGATTTCAAGCAAGCTAGTGCGATTGACCTTGGTAATCGTTTTTGGCACGCCTAAGGTTTCAAGGAACATTGACGTGATGATGTTTTCCTCATCGACTCCAGTCAAGGTAGCCACGGCATCAAAATTTTCCACACTTTCTTCTAGAAGAACGCTTTTTTCCGTACCGTCCCCTTGCACAACATGAACATGAGGAAATTCACGACTGAAAAAGGCAGCACCTTCAGGGTTATTTTCAATAATTTTTAAGCTTATGCGTGTATTTTTTAAGATGTTCAATACATAATAAGCAATGCGTCCAGCTCCGATAATCATCATGTTTTTGATGATTTTAGTTTTCACAGAATTATGGAATTGAATCATCTCGTTACGATTACCAGTGACAAAAATACGATCACCAAGACGTAGCGTGGTATCCCCATCAGGGATAATAAGCTTGCCCTGACGCTCAATGACACAGACCACCAAGTTTCCAAATTTCTTGCGGAATTGACTGAGCGACAATTGGCACAACTTGCTGCCATCGGCAATGATAAATTCCATTAACATGACGCGCCCATTGGCAAAGTGCTCAACAGACAAGGCATTTGGAAAATCAACCGAATTGGCAATGTAGCGAGCCGTCAGCAATTCTGGATTGAGCACGAGGGAAAAGCCAAGAAAATCATTATCCTTGAAATAGGTGTTGGAATATTCTGGGTTTCGCACACGAACAACCGTTTCTTTTGCCCCCATTTTTTTAGCCAAGACAGCAGAAATCATATTGACCTCGTCTTTTGCCGTCAAGGCGATAAAAATATCACAGTTTCGAATATTGGCCTGTTCAAGAATTTTAAAGTTGGCACCATTGCCAACAATTCCCATAATATCATGGCGTTTGGTAACTTTTTTTAAAACAGACTCTTTTTCCTCAATTAAAATAACATCATGTTTTTCTTCTACTAAAGAACGGCAAAGGGCAGTTCCGACCTTACCTCCACCGACAACAATTATTTTCATCCTGAACCTCCGAAAAGTATCACTTCTATGATACTCCTTTTTTGTAAAAATTTCTAGACAAAACTGAAAGTCCCGATAAGCATTAGCACTCTACTGTTAGAATTGTTACAAATAGATAACATTTACCCAAAATACTTGCGAAATGAGAACAAGAGAACTATAATAAATCGTTATTTAGATTAAGGGAGAATTTCAATGTTTGAAAAGTTAAGGAATCTTTTTATCGGTTATCCATTGAAATCAGCTGGTGATTCCGATGAAGAGCATTTGTTGTCCAAGTCGCAGGCTTTAGCTATGCTCTCAAGTGATGCTTTGTCATCTATTGCTTATGGACCAGAACAAGTGATTTTGGTGTTGACAACCATTTCAGCGGCAGCTATTTGGTGGTCTTTGCCAATCGGGCTATTGGTTCTTGTCTTGTTAGCCAGTCTGACGATTTCTTACCAACAAGTGATTCATGCCCACCCCAAAGGTGGTGGAGCTTATATTGTTTCCAATGAAAATTTATCGCCCAGCATGGGCTTATTAGCTGGTGGAAGCCTTTTGATTGACTATATGTTGACCGTAGCGGTGTCTGTTTCTTCAGGAGCAGATGCCATCACCTCTGCCTTTCCAGCTTTCAAAAATTTCAATTTGGAAATTGCGATTGCCTTGGTATTGCTCTTGATGTTAATGAATTTGCGGGGCTTGCGCGAATCGGCTAGGTCCTTGATGGTACCTGTGTACCTCTTTATCATTAGCACCATGTTTTTGATTGTGTACGGTGCCTTCCAGATTGTAACGGGTCAATTGCCTTACCACGCAACAGCACACGTCGGTGCGGTGGTTCCTGGGGTATCCATTATCTTGTTATTAAGGGCATTTACAAGTGGTTCCGCCTCTTTGACAGGGGTTGAGGCTATCTCAAACGCAGTACCATTTTTCAAAAAACCAAAAGAAAATAACGCTGCTGGTACCTTGGCTATCATGTCTTTGATTTTGGGAATCATGTTTGCAGGCATTACCTTCTTGAACTACTGGTTGGGGATTTTGCCTAATGCTCATGTGACCGTTTTAGCTCAAATTGCTAAGGAAATTTTTGGCGATTCTCTTGTGGGAAATGCCCTCTTTTACGTTTTCCAATTATCTACAGCCTTGATTTTGGCCGTGGCAGCCAATACTGGTTTTTCAGCCTTTCCAATGTTGTCATTTAACATGGCTCAAAATAAGTACATGCCGCATCTCTTTATGGAAAAAGGGGCACGTTTAGGTTATTCAAACGGTATCATCACTCTAGCCGTCGGTGCTATTGCCTTGTTATTCATTTTCAATGGTTCAACCGAACGTCTCATTCCACTTTACACCATTGGGGTCTTTATTCCATTTGCCTTGTCACAAACGGGCATGGTTGTTCACTGGAAACGCAAAATTGGTAAGGGCTTTTTGAGGCACTCTTTAGCCAATATTTTAGGGGCTATTATCTGCTATGTCATCATTTTAATTCTTCTTATCTTTAGATTAAATGAGATTTGGCCATTCTTCCCAATCATTATTGCCTTGATGATTTTGTTTTATTCTATTAAAAATCACTACAACAACGTAGCCATGCAATTGCGTTTGACAGAGGATGTGACCAACGTTCATTACGATGGCAATACCGTCTTGATTTTAGTGGGAAATCTGACCCAAGCCAGCATTCGTGCCATCAATTATGCCAAAAGCATTGGGCAAACCGTCGTTGCTATGCACGTGTCCACCCTTGAAACCAAACAAAAAGACTTGGAAATTGAAAAAGAATTTAAAACCTATTTCCCAGAAGTGACCTTTGTCAATATCGAATCCAATTACCGTGATATTGTTAAACCGACCATGTTGTTTGTCAACAAGATGAACCGTGAAGCCCAAAAACAAAACCACACCATGACGGTCATCATTCCAAAATTTATTCCAAAACACAGCTGGCAAAACGTTCTTCACAACCAAATGAGCCTACGCTTACGTGTCCGCTTGCGTTGGTATGAGGATATTATCATTGCCACTTATTCTTATCATTTGAAAAAATAGAGCCTTATCTTTGAAAAAGGCTGGTAAAAAAGGCTATAAAATCTTATCAAATCCGTTGACTTTACAGGGCAAAGTGTTATAATAGTTAGCGAAGATTCGTTAGTTTAAATCAAACCTGTTATGATTTAAGTTAATGAACCACCACCAACCACATTGTTTGCTGAGCGCGACTCCGAGCAGTGTGGTTTTCTTTTTATGTCAAAATGAAGGGGAAATCTATGAATATCGAAGAATTGGATTATCACGAAGAAGGTAGCAAAGCGATTAACCATGTCGTGCTTTTTCAACCTCAAATCCCGCAAAATACAGGAAATATCGCAAGAACCTGTGCCGCAACCAACGCTCCCTTGCACATCATTCGTCCTATGGGATTTCCCATTGACGACCGTAAAATGAAGCGTGCAGGACTTGACTATTGGGACAAGCTGGACGTGACCTTTTACGATAGTTTGGAAGAATTTTTGGATAAATGCGATGGAGAATTGCATTTAATTAGCAAATTTGCTGACAAGGTGTATTCGGACGTTGATTACAATGACGGCAAGCACCATTATTTCCTTTTTGGACGTGAAGATAAAGGCTTGCCAGAATCCTTTATGCGTGCCCATGCGGATGAAGCCTTGCGTATTCCCATGAATGATGAGCACGTTCGCAGCCTTAACTTGTCTAATACCGTCTGCATGATTGTCTATGAAGCCCTTCGCCAACAATCCTTCCCAAGCCTTGAATTGAGCCACACATATACACATGACAAATTAAAATAACCCTGTAAGATAGCTAGTTCTAGCTATCTTTTTTTTTCTGTCACATCTATTGCGTCAGGGGCGTTTTTTTGTTATGCTAAAGATGTCTTCAGGGCAGGGTGAGATTCCCGACCGGCGGTGCTTTGTGTCGCAACAAAGCGAAAAGTCCGCGAGCTACGTGAAGTAGTTGACCTAGTGCGATTCTAGGACCGACAGTATAGTCTGGATGGGAGAAGACCAAGGATTAGCTACGCTTTTTTGGTGTCGCTTAATACCTTAGTGCTTCTTTCAATTTGAAAAAATTGGAGGAATTTTTTATGTTTAACACAATGTCTAGGACAAGAAAACTGTCGTATATTGCCATTTTATCAGCCCTTTCCTTTTTGCTGATGTATGTGCAATTTCCTTTAATTCCAGCAGCAAGCTTTTTGCAGTTTGATTTTTCCATTATGCCTATTTTGATAGGCTTGGTGGTTTTGGATTTAAGAAGCGCTATGTGCATTTTAGTGCTGCGGACCTTTTTAAAGCTCTTGCTTAATAATGGGGGCATTTCCAGTCTGATTGGCTTACCCATGAATGTGGTGGCTCTTGGTGTGTTTGTCTTAGCCTTGGCTTTGCTGTGGAATAAGAAACGAACAACTAAAAATTACATCATTGCCTCTGTTGTAGGAACACTTGGTTTGACAGTTGCCATGTTCTGCTTAAATTATATCTATGCCGTGCCATTTTACGCCATGTTTGCGAATTTTGATATACAGGCTGTTTTGGGACTGGGCAATTATTTATTTGCTATGGTTATTCCGTTTAACCTCATTGAAGGGGTGATTTTCTCGGTTTGCTTTTTCCTTTTGTACCGATGCATCACCTTTCTTAAACTCTAACCCATTTTTTGTGGTATAATGACTCTTATGATGAAACATAAACAATCTTATTTTCTAGGTGGCTCATTTGCATTAGTCCTTTTCATGATGCTAGGCTACTTGGTGAAATTTTACCCAGCAGATTTAGTCCGTATTGATGCTGATATTCAAATCGCTTTGCGTGCGGATTTGCCTCGGCACTGGATCGCATTTTTCAAAATCATTACCAACTTTGGGCATGAAATCTATATCTTTATCTATGTTTTTGCCCTCGCTTCTCTCTTTTATGTTTGGAAGAAATGGAAGATGGAAGCTTTCTTATTGGTTGGTAACCTCTTGTTGATGGGCGTTTTATCAACAGGTTTTAAATACCTTTACAACCGCCCACGTCCAGATATTCCTTATCTTATTGCCAAGCCAATGGGAGCTTCATTCCCAAGTTGGCACGCAGCAGCAACCATGGTTGTTGCCCTTAGCTTGGTCGTTATTGTCAACCAACACCTGACACAGACCTTTGCTAAACGTTGCTTGCAAGTGCTATTCATCGCCTTGGCTTTTGCCACTGCCTTGTCACGCATTTATCTAGGGGTACACTACCCATCAGATATCTTGGGTGGCTGGCTCTTAGCCTTTACTATCGTTTTATTTGTCTATCCTTTTTATGCCGAAAAACGATTTGAATGGCGTTTCCAAGGCAAACAAGATTAAAAAACATCATAAGATGGAAAGACCTTTTGGGTCTTTTTTCGATGAATTAAAGTAAGCAATAAGAGTTTGTTTGTTTTTTGTAAAATGTTATAATAGGTGCTATGAAAAAACGTTATAATACATTAAATGATTATTATCGTCAGCTTTTTGGGGAGAAGATTTTCAAAGTTCCCATTGATGCGGGCTTTGATTGTCCCAACCGTGATGGAACGGTAGCCCACGGTGGGTGTACTTTTTGTACGGTATCGGGTTCAGGTGATGCCATCGTTGCCCCTGAGGCACCGATTCGCGACCAATTTTATAAAGAAATTGATTTTATGCATCGTAAATGGCCCAGCGTTCAGAAATATTTGGTGTATTTTCAAAATTTCACCAACACCCATGATAGGGTTGAAGTGATTCGAGAGCGTTACGAGCAAGCCATCAATGAACCTGGCGTGGTCGGTATTAACATTGGGACTCGTCCAGATTGTTTGCCAGATGAAACCATTGCTTATTTGGCGGAATTGTCTGAGCGCATGCATGTGACTGTTGAGCTAGGCTTACAGACCACTTATGAAAGAACGTCCCAGCTCATCAACCGAGCCCACACTTACCAATTGTACGTGGAAACAGTCAAACGCCTACACCAACAAGCTCCCAAAGTGGAAATCGTGTCGCATTTAATCAATGGCTTGCCAGGGGAAACGCCTGAGATGATGCTGGAAAATGTCAGACGTTGCGTGACGGATAACGATATTGACGGCATTAAACTGCATTTATTGCATCTCATGACCAATACCAGAATGCAACGCGATTATCACGAAGGGCGTCTGAAATTGCTCTCAATGGACGAATATGTCCAAATCATTTGCAATCAGTTGGAAATCATTCCAAAATCTATCATCATTCACCGAATTACGGGTGATGCCCCGCGCGATATGCTTATTGGGCCAATGTGGAGCCTTAAAAAATGGGAAGTTTTAAACGCCATTGACGAAGAAATGGAGCGCCGAGGCAGTTATCAAGGCTGCAAGCTAGAAAATCAAGAGGTGTCTGTATGATAAAACGTCCTTTGCAGGTGTCACATACCTTTTTGGCGGAAGTTTTAGATAAAGAAGCCATTGCTGTGGATGCAACCATGGGAAATGGTAATGACACAGCCTTTTTGGCTGGCTTGTCAAAAAACGTTTATGCTTTTGATATTCAAGAACAAGCCCTAAAAAGTACGGCCCAGCGTTTGGAAAAAGCAGGTATCTGCAATGCCCACTTGATTTTAGCGGGGCATGAGCAGGTGGACCAGTACGTCACAGAGCCTATCCGTGCGGCTATTTTCAACTTGGGTTATTTACCAAGTGCTGATAAAACAGTGGTTACAAAGCCCGACACAACCCTTGTGGCTATTGAGAAAATCTTGGCCCAGCTCGAAGTTGGCGGTCGCCTAGCCATCATGATTTATTATGGACATGAGGGCGGTGACCAAGAAAAAGATGCTGTGTTGCACTTTGTGCAAAACCTTGACCAAAGGCTCTTTACAGCGATGTTGTACCAACCATTAAATCAAATCAATCAACCACCTTTTCTTGTGATGATTGAAAAATTAAAGAAAGTGAAAGAGGACTAATTTATGCACCCCCTAACGGTTCATGAAACCATTCAGCGTATGCACCAAAAATACTTGGAAACAGAAACGCCAACCGTTTACACTTTAGAAGAAGTGAGCGACCGTGTTTTGCTTATCAAAAGAAGATTGGCAAACTTGGAAAAAGAGCGCTGCATTTGCTTGAGAGAGGGCAGAGATGTCACACGAATTGACCAAAAAATTGCCAAACAAAAGGAACAATTTATGGTGAATTGTTTGCAAAAATAAGAATCAGAGGTGATGCTTATCGAGAGTTCTATCTTACTTATCGCATTTTTCTTAATGCTGATTGTATCTAATATCATCAATCGTCTATACCCTAAAATTCCCTTGCCTTTTATTCAGATTGTCTTGGGAATTTTGGTGGGTGTTTTAGCTAGAGAAAGCACATTAACACTCAATTCGGAGCTGTTTTTGGCTTTGGTTATTGGTCCGCTGAACTTTTGTGAGGGGCAAGAAAGTGATGTCATGACCTTTGTCAAATACAAGTCCATCTTGGCTTATTTGATTTTGCCAACGGTGTTTATCACCATGTTGACCGTTGGTTATGTGACTGGAAAATTATTGCCAGTTGATATTCCCTTGGCAGCTAGTTTTGCCTTGGGAGCTGCTTTAGCCCCAACAGATGCCGTCGCCTTTCTTTCCATTGCCAAACGGTTTAAATTTCCCAAACGAGTGGAGTCTATCCTGACCCTAGAAGGGCTCTTAAATGACGCCAGCGGTTTGATTTCCTTTGAATTTGCCGTTGCGGCTTTGATGACGGGAACCTTTTCGTTGCTTACGGCGAGTTTTAGCCTCTTTTGGGCTATTATCGGCGGTATTTTAGTCGGTATCTTATTTGCCTTGCTAAACCGTGGCGTTTTGTCTTTCCTTGAAAAGATTGATATTGCAGACGTGACAGGGGCGCTGTTGCTAGAATTATCCCTGCCAATTGTGTCTTATTTTGTTGCCAGTCTTTTTGGGGTGTCAGGTATCATCGCCGTGGTTATTGCGGGGTTATCTCAAGCCCGCCGTTTCAAACGCATTCGGCTATTTGATGCTGAGTTGGACCGCGTTAGTCAGATTATTTGGGAAACAGTCAGCTTTATGCTAAACGGCTTGGTTTTTACGGTCTTTGGTTACGAATTAACCCGCATCGTTGAGCCAGCTTTGGTCAATCCTCTAGTCAACAATTACCGTTTGCTGGCTATCGTTTTGACGGTGACGGTCTTGCTCTTTTTAGTGCGTTTTGTGATGATTAGCCTTTACTATGCTTTTCATTACCGTACCATAGTGCGTTCGCTAAGAGCAGCAATCAGAGAAATTCTCCTTTTGACCTTTTCAGGTGTTAAAGGAACGGTATCTATGGCGACCATTTTGCTTTTGCCACAATTCAACGCTTATGCTTACAGTTTGATTTTGTTTACCGTAGCAGCGGTTACCTTATTGAGTTTTGTGACGGGCTTGGTGGTTTTACCTTATCTTGCTCAGAGTTCAGATGGTGAAGAAAAGACCGATTACCTCACGCAAATCGCCATTTTGCACGAGGTGGTGCAAACCTTGGAAGATGATTTGAAAAACACTAAAGACGAAGACAAAGGAGCCCTGTATGCCGCTATTGACAATTACAATAGCCGTATCAAGCACTTGGTTTTGGAACAAGAACCCACGAGTGTCAAACGGGAATTGGTGTATTTGCGTTTGATGATTTTAGGAATTGAAAGTGACGGTTTGGAACATGCCTTTTCAGAAGGCCGCATTGAGTTGGTGGAATACCGCTTGTACCAACGTTATTTGCAAAATCTAGAACGTCAAATCAACCGTGGTTTCATCTCGACCTTTACGTATTTCTTTACCATTAGCATGCGAGGCATTCGCCGTTTGATTCGGGAAAGTTTGAGCTTGTGGCCGACCTTGCGTCGTTTCTTGTCAGGGCAGCCAAGAGAAATTCGCTTGACCGAAGAAAATCGAGAACGCCTGACTGAACTCTACCTCAGCAATACCGAATTGGTGCTAGAAGGTCTGCAAGATTTGGAAGGGGTTTACAACAGCGATTTGATTGCCTTTATGAAACGCTCTCGCTTGCAGGAAGTCGAAATCATCGAAACAGGTGTTTTTGTCGAACGTGTTATCGCCCATATGCGCTCAGACAATATTGATGAAATGTTGCGTGGCTATTATTTGGAGCGAAAAGTCATTGCGGAGTACGAAAGCCGTGGGGACATCACCCCAAGTTATGCGACCTTTTTACGCCGCAATGTTAACAAACTTGAAAGTTATTCCCTCAAAGATGACCTAGCCGAACCTTATAATCACGTTATTATTCAGTAATGATTACATAAAAAATAAAATATGTTATAATATAATCGCTGTATTATTTTGATGCAGTGATTTATTCATATTAGTTTTTGAAGAACAGGAGTACATGTAATATGGAAGACCCCAGTCAGAACTTAGCGTTACAATTTGTTTTATTATTGATTTTGACGCTCCTAAATGCCTTTTTCTCAGCTTCTGAGATGGCTTTAGTTTCCCTAAACCGTTCCCGTGTTGAGCAAAAAGCAGCAGAAGGCGACCGGAGATATACAAGATTATTGTCTGTTCTGGACAATCCCAACAATTTCTTATCAACCATCCAAGTTGGTATTACCTTTATTGGTCTGCTCCAAGGTGCGAGCTTGTCAGCTTCTCTAGGAAGTGTGATTGCGTCTTGGTTTGGTAATTTTGTTTGGGCCCAAACGGCAGGTAGTGTGATTTCACTTGTCTTTTTGACCTATATTTCCATTGTTCTTGGTGAGCTTTACCCTAAACGAATTGCCCTCAACCTCAAGGAAAATTTAGCGGTTGTTTCTGCCCCAGTCATTATCTTAATAGGAAAAATTGTAAGTCCGTTTGTTTGGCTACTCTCAGCATCAACCAATCTCTTGTCGCGTCTGACTCCAATGCAATTTGACGATGCAGATGAGAAGATGACCCGTGATGAGATTGCTTATATGTTGTCTAATAGTGAAGAAACGTTAGGCGCAGAAGAAATTGAGATGCTCCAAGGTGTTTTCTCTTTGGACGAATTGATGGCGCGTGAAGTGATGGTGCCCCGTACCGACTCCTTCATGATTGACATTAACGACGATACCCAAGACAATATTCAAGAAATTCTGAAACAAAACTTTTCACGTATCCCAGTCTATGACGACGATAAGGACAAGATTATCGGTATCTTGCATACCAAACGTTTGTTAGCTGCTGGTTTTTGCGATGGATTTGACAAAGTGGCTTTGCGTAAGATTTTACAAGAACCTTTGTTTGTTCCAGAAACTATCTTTGTGGATGATTTGTTGCGTCAATTGCGTAATACCCAAAATCAAATGGCTATCTTGCTAGATGAGTACGGTGGGGTTGCTGGTTTGGTCACCTTAGAAGACCTTCTTGAAGAAATTGTCGGTGAAATCGATGATGAAACCGATATGGCTGAACAATTTGTTCGCGAAATTGGTGACAATACCTATATTGTTCTTGGGACAATGACTCTAAACGAGTTTAACGATTATTTTGATGTGCAGCTAGAAAGCGATGATGTGGATACCATTGCTGGTTTCTACCTGACAGGTGTGGGCAATATCCCAACCCAAGAGAGTCGTGAAACCTTTGAAATCGACACCAAAGAAAAACATATTGCTATTACCAACGATAAAGTGAAAGATGGCCGTGTCACGAAATTGAAGGTTGTCTTTTCTGATATAGAACAGAGTATTGAAGAAGACTGAGCTAAACCTTAGTCTTTTTTCTTATGAAAATGCTATAATAATATTAGAAAAACGGTTACAAAGGAAATGACAATGACAGAAATAGATTATGGTAAAGTAACAGGAATGGTGCATTCCACAGAGAGTTTCGGTTCTGTTGATGGGCCAGGGGTACGATTTGTGATTTTCATGCAGGGCTGCAAGATGCGCTGCCAGTATTGCCACAACCCTGATACCTGGGCAATGGAAACCAACAAATCAAGAGAACGCACGGTTGATGATGTGTTAGAAGAAGCCCTTCGTTACCGCCATTATTGGGGGAAAAATGGAGGGATTACTGTTTCTGGTGGTGAGGCTATGTTGCAAATTGATTTTGTGACGGCTCTCTTTACTAAGGCTAAAGCTATGGGGATTCATTGTACCTTGGATACGTGTGGATTTAGTTTTCGCGATACGCCAGAATACCACGAGGTTGTGGATAAGTTGTTAGCAGTGACAGATTTGGTCTTGTTGGATTTGAAGGAAATCAATCCCAAACAACACATCGTGGTGACGCGTCAACCTAACACTAATATTTTAGCCTTCGCACGCTACTTGTCTGACAAGGGAGTGCCAGTGTGGATTCGCCATGTGCTAGTACCTGGCTTGACGGATTTTGATGAGGATTTGATTGAGCTAGGAAAATTTGTCGCGACGCTGAAAAATGTGGATAAGTTTGAAATCTTGCCTTATCATACCTTGGGTGAGTTTAAGTGGCGTGAATTGGGGATTCCTTATACCCTTGAAGGCGTCAAACCGCCAACCAAGGAACGCGTCCAAAATGCCAAAGAATTGATGCACACCGAATCTTATACCGAGTACATGAAACGCATCCACCAATGAGATATTGACATTGCCTCAAAACTTTGATAAGTTATAGCATAAGGTGAAAAAAGCATGAATAGTTACAAAGTTTTAAAATTTGATGAGGCCTTTGTTTACCTGATTCAAGATGGTAAGATTAAAAAAGTGGCACGTGATTTATTTGATTTTGATATTAAATTGGGTGATACGGTTGATTATATTCAAGATGGAGATATCGTAGTGGTTTTGCCTAGCCAAAAAGCCACAGATAAGGTTGTGTATGACGAGGCTTCGACCAAATCAGATCTTTTACAGGGCATTTTGAACCTCTTTTTAGAAACCCTAGCCATCCACAATAATGATTTGGGCAATCTCAAGAAAATCTTTTCGCAGTTGCTCGTAACTCTCTTTATGGCGTGGAGTTTAATTGGCGTCATTTTGATTGAGTTTTTGCTGCTGCTAGAATCGCTTATCGTTTTTGTATGGTGGTTATTGGTCAAGGGCGTTCGGAGTTTGCATTTGGTGGATAACAGCCGCCGCTACATGGCTTACCGTAAGGAAAAGAAAGCCACACAAAATCGTGAAAACCGCGAGGAAGAAGAACGTTTGTTGCGTTTGGCTTTGGCACAAGAAAAAACCAAACAAACAGAAACTAAAGCTACCGATGACGCTTCAGCTTCTGAAGAACAAGCACCAACTTCCAAAGAGGACACAGAGGAAAACTAAGAACTTCTATAGTCAGAGGATTACTGACCTAGGAGTTTTTTCTTTTGTTGCAACCTTCTAGGAAGTTGAAAGTATTACGCCTCGCATATAGCCTTTTTTGCTTTTTTTTGCTAAAATGAGAGAGAGAAGTAAAATAATAATGATGAGGTAGAAAACATGTCTAAAATTTTAGTTTTTGGTCACCAAAATCCAGACTCTGATGCTATCAGTTCATCAGTTGCTTATGCATATTTGAAACGTGAACTTGGTGTTGATGCTGAAGCTGTTGCCCTAGGCACTCCAAATGAAGAAACTGCTTTTGCTTTAGACTACTTTGGCGTAGAAGCACCACGCGTTGTGGAATCTGCAAAAGCTGAAGGGGCTGACCAAGTTATTTTGACAGACCACAACGAATTCCAACAATCAATCTCTGATATTCGTGACGTTGAAGTTATCGAAGTTGTTGATCACCACCGTGTTGCAAATTTTGAAACAGCTAACCCACTTTACATGCGTTTAGAACCAGTTGGTTCAGCTTCATCAATCGTTTACCGCCTATACAAAGAAAATAACGTTGTTATTCCTAAAGAAATGGCTGGTTTGCTTTTGTCTGGTTTGATTTCAGATACCCTTCTTCTTAAATCACCAACAACTCATGCCACAGACCCAGCTGTTGCTGCTGACTTGGCAGAAATCGCAGGTGTAAACCTTGAAGAATATGGTTTGGCTTTGCTTAAAGCTGGTACAAACTTGGCAACAAAATCTGCTGAAGAATTGATTGACATTGACGCCAAAACATTTGAACTTAATGGAAACCAAGTTCGTGTAGCACAAGTTAACACAGTTGATATTAACGAAGTTCTTGAACGCCAAGCAGAAATCGAAGCAGCTATTACAGCAGCAAATACTGCAAATGGTTACTCTGACTTTGTACTTATGATTACTGATATTCTTAACTCAAACTCAGAAATTTTGGCACTTGGTTCAAACATGGACAAAGTCGAAGCAGCTTTCAACTTCACACTTGAAAACAACCACGCTTTCTTAGCAGGCGCTGTTTCACGTAAAAAACAAGTGGTACCACAATTAACAGAAAGCTTTAACGCTTAATTAATAAGGGATAATAAAAAAGCGACGTGAGTCGTCTAAAAATCTTAGAATTTTATATTAAAACTAAAGTGAGATAATTATTGTATCTCGCTTTTTTTCTGGGTTTGTCCCATAATTTTTAACGTTTTTAGAAAGTTACTATAATCTATTCAGAGGAGTATTTGTTATGATATAATGAGCACAAAGCGAAAGAAAAATGAGAGATTATTATGAAAAAACTTGTTTTATTTTTTCTTGTTTATTATTAGTAGGCTGTCATCAGGAATCAAATAATACTAAAACAACGCAAAGTAGTGAGAGAATACAAACTTCTAGCAGTAGTAATATATCATCACAAGAAGAGAGTAAAGATTATAGTGAATGGTACCTAAATTATAAGTATTATTATGTTCAATCTAATACATCATCATTAATGTTTGGAGGCTTGTCATTAAATAATGATGGTACCGCAATATTATGTAGATCTGGTGCAGAGCTAATGGCATATAATCAAGGAAGTCCTCTGATAGGGACATACACAATCGAAGAGTATAAAGGATCGGATTCTATTCAAACCTATGTCACTTCGGGAAATATGACCGTAAATGGTGAAGAACCTAGTCGAACAGCAGTTATGCCGAGTATTAAGATTGTAATTAATATTTCTTCTGAAGACATTCAGCGAGTTAATGGTACAGTTGAATTTTCAGAAGATCAAACGACAGAGGTATTATATGGCTATGCCAATGATGAAGGAAATAAAGTATTGACAACAGGAGAAGGAAATCAGTCAGCAATACAGGTTTATTTTCACAGAAAACCTAATAAAACAGAATATGTTGTTAATGCAGATGAGGCAAATTTGCGTTCTAAACCAAGCTTAAATTCCGATATGATTGATTCAAGACGAAAGGGTGATATTCTACAAGTATCTGATTATGTTAATGGTGATAAATATAATGATATTTCAACTTGGTAAGAAGTAATCCTTGATGGAAAAGTATGTTACGTTTGGTCAGGTGCTCTTCAAGTAAAATCAGCTTATGAGCAAGAACAACAATCAGTCAAAGATATTGATTTAACTGCAATCAGTAAAGGTGATTATGAATCGTTAGTGGGAACATGGGTTAATGGTAGAGGTGATACTCTTGTCATTCAAGCAGATGGATCTGTTGTCAGTACAGTAAGCGGAAGGACGGGCGAAGGAAGTTTGGGAGGTGCTTTTAGATATGAAAGTGATGGTGTTCCTTATATTGGAGTCAGTAATGGGTATACTGGAGGTTTATTAGCATTGCTTAAGGTTGGTTTTAAGACAACAGGAGATAATTCGGATACTTCTAAACCACGAATTGTACCAACTCAAAATGGTGTATATAATTTACCAGCTGATCTTACTATTATCGTCAATAGTATAATTAATTAAGGAGAAAAATTTTAGAATGAAAAAGATAGCTTTACTAGGAATGATGGGATTATCGATATTGTTTGGTTGCTCTAAAAAAGATAGTAATCAAGCGGCGACAGGCAGTTGGTATACTAGTTCAAATGAAAGTAGTAGCTCGACTTCTAGTTCATCACAGACAGAAAGTAATGAGGAAGTAACAGGTAATAATAGTATTTATGATATCGTTTTAGAAAAACTTAGAAATGATACAAGTGATACTCCAGCGACGCATTACGCTTATTATGATATTGATGGGAATGGTCAGGATGAACTATTTTCTGGACGGTACTGGGAGTCTACAGGAACAGTTGAATTTGCGGCTCTTTATTATGATAATAACGGAGTAGCTGACTATTTGGCACAAAGTTATGTTGCATCAAGTGGTGGTTATCGAGAAGCTGCAAATATTTACACAGATGGAACGATTATTACTGCTAAGTGGACGTCAACAGGAACAAAAATGGAAGATACCCAGTATCAATTGAGAGCAGATAATAGTGGTATTGATACTATAAAAAGTGCTACTGTACCAATTGGGAGAGATGTAGAGTTGTAGGATTATTTTGACATCAAGGGGAAAAAAGAGTTTGATTTTAGTATTTTGGATTGGCAACCTTTGGCATCAGAACAGACTTCTTCAGGTGATTTAAATATTGACCAGATACTTAATGGAGATTATACATCATTAGCTGGAACATGGAAAAATGGTAGAGGGCAAACTTTTGAATTTAGTGATGAAGGAATGCTTGAAGGAATGAATATTAGTTCGCCACGAGAAAGTTCTTATGGAACAGTTATCTTAGCATGTGGTGCAGCTAACGGTGCACCCGGTGGATTTGCTATTGAAGTTTACTCTACTGGTGTCAAAAATCCCAAAGGAGATCATTCGGATTCTTCCCAATCAAGGTTGATTGCTGGGCAACAATTTATTGACTTTCCTGCAGAAGCATATTATTATAGAGAATAACAAAACAAAAGCAAACAAGTTTTCTTGTTTGCTTTTTTATTCTCCATCTCGGATAAAGGTGATTGTCTTGTCATCTGAATGCTCTAATGAAAATGAGAATCCGTCGAAAGCTAATGTCTTTATGTCCTCAAGTCTTTCAATTTGTTTTTTAGCCATGAGTGAGACTAGGTGACCACGTCCTTTTTTAGAAATGGTTGAATGGATTTTAAGTTTACCAGCTCGATTTTCCATAAAGATGATTTTAATCATGCGTTTACGGATATCTGGTGAAAAGACTTGCTCGAATTCTGAGGAAAGTAGTGAAATGATAAGATCATCATCTTGAACGACTTTATCATAGTCTTTTCGCCAGAATTGCTTCAAAGAAGTTTTTCCGATTTTTAAGTTTCCTTGAAAATCAAGGCGGTGCGGCGCAATTAGGTCAGTTGGTTTGATTAGACCGTAAAAAGCTGTTGCGATACGAAGGTGGTTATCAAGATAATGTCGCTCCGCTTCGGTTACCTGAGTTCGTTTCATATACCGATACATGAGACCGTCATATAATAGCCATGCGTGGTAGGTTTTGGCTTCTCCGTCAGCAAGACGTTTCCAGCGCAGCCATTCTTGGTCAGCCTTGTTGGAATTAATTTTGTAAAAGTTGGCCAAGTCATCAACAGCGTATTCGCGTATGGTTTTGAGAACTGTTTGACTCATAGGAGTTAGGTTTTGACTTGGAAAAGCATCTTGGTTGGTATGTAATTCTTTGGCGTTAGGAATTAATATTTTCATACTGGCATTATAGCATATCACTAGAGCATGCTACAATGTTTCGGTTTAAGTGAGAAAGTTTTACAGCCGTCAGGCTGGTTTTTTGTTATAATAAGGCTATGACTATTCAGGAATTGCAGGCGGGGGATTTGCTTTTTGTGAAGGATGCGTCCGACCTGTCACAAGCTATTCAAGAGGCAACAGGAAAGTATAGCCATGTTGCCATTTATTTTGACCACATGATTTACCATGCCACGAGAGATAAGGGCGTGATTAAGGAAGATTTGGCGGCTTTTTTAGCCAGTCATTCGCAGGCAATTGCCGTCTATCGCTATCCGCAAATAAACGTGGAAAAGGTCTTTAGGGCTGCGGAAAATTTACTCGGAAAGCCTTACAATGACAGCTTTTACCCCGACAATGATGCTTATTATTGCTCACAATATATTGCTAGTATTCTGCCTATTTTTCCCCCTATCCCCATGCAGTTTGGTGATGGCAATCAAGAGATTTCCCCTTTTTGGCAGGCTTATTATGATAAACTTGGGCTTGCTGTGCCATTCAATCAACCTGGGACCAATCCCAGCCAATTAGCACAGTCTAAGCTATTACACTATGTAGGAGAATTGATATGATTCGTATATTTAATCCAGATAAATGGACTCGACAAGCTTTTTTTAAAGACTTGGTAGCTTTTTTGTACCAGCACGATGATGTGACCTTGCGTCAGATAAAGGTGGCATTTCCCGAGGTGACCAAAATTGACCGTTTGTTGGAGGAGTACATTCAGGCAGGGTACATTATCCGTGAAAATAAACGCTACACGATTGGTTTGGACTTGTTAGAGGATGTGGCTTGTGTGAGCTTAGATAGTCAGGTTTTTGTGGATGACCAAAGCGAGGTTTTTGCTGAGCTTATGGCGCTGCGTTTTGAAACCGAACTAGCCAATACAACCAACGACTTGGTTGTGCGAGAAGAAACAGGTATTGCACGAGATGACTTGACCTTGGCCAATTACTTTTTCAAGCTGGATGAGAATTTGCCTCTTTCAGCTGCCCAAAAGCCGCTCTATGATTTGTTAGGGGATGTCAATCCTCAGTATGCCTTGAAATACATGACAACATTTCTCTTAAAATTTGCACGCAAGGACGAGGTGGCCCAAAAACGCCCTGATATTTTTGTCACAGCCTTGGAGTTATTGGGTTACATTCACAAAAATGACCAAGGCAAATATGTCTTAAAGATGCTTTTTGACACGGAAAATCTTCTATTGATTAGCAAAGCCTAAAGAAAATCCCTAGACCGAGATGGTTTAGGGATTCTATGCTGTTTTTGACATGAGGTAGAGGAAATAAGGCGCTCCGATGATGGCAACGACGATGCCTGTGGGAATGCCTGTTCCAACTAAGAAAATACGGCCAAGGGTATCGGCGATTAGGAGCAATAGCATTCCCATTATCATGCTGGCAGGTAGGCTAACGCGGTGGTCGCTGCCTAGAAAGCGGCGCGTGATGTGTCCAGCCAGTAAGCCAACAAAGGTGATATTGCCAACGAGTACCACGCTAATGGCAGCTAAGGCTGTGGCTAATACGAGAATATAGAAGCGTTCTCGTTTCAGATGTAATCCCAAAGCTAGTGCGCTTTCTTCGTTTAGGGTCAGGATGTTTAAAGCGTAACTACGGCTGTAAGTTGCCAGCCAGATGAGAATGAGCAGCGGCGCCAAAATTATCAGCGTTTGCCAATTGCCGCCAGTCACCTTCCCGCTTAACCAAGAAACGATGTAGTCCGTTTCATTTGGGTCAAGTTGGTCCATGACAGCCACCATCACACCAGACAGCAGACTGGAAATCCCCACCCCTGCAATAATAAGGCGTGTTGGATTGATGGGCTGATTTTTCCGATAAGATACGAGATAAACGATGCAAATGGTTAGCATCCCGCCTAGCATGGCAAAGCATGGCATAAGTGCAATAACCAGTGGATGACTCGTGTCTAACAATCCAATCATCAGAGCAATGACCAGCCCAGCGCCTGTATTGATGCCCAAAATACCTGAGTCTGCCAAGGGATTTCGCGTCAGCGTTTGCAATAATACCCCTGCCAAAGCCAGCGAGGCACCTCCCAGCAAACAAGCCAAAATACGTGGCAAACGGATGTCTAAAACGATGAGTGAAGTGGTTGGGTCGGCCTGCCCTAAAAAGACTTGAAGGACGTCGCCAAAGGACGAATGCGCATACCCAAGCGACAAAGATAGGAGGAAGGCTAGGACGAGCAAGACGCTTAACAAGATAAAATGACGAGCAGTAGGTCGTTTTGCAGTCATGCTTGTTCTCCTTTTCTAACCAACCATAAAAAGCAAGGCAAGCCGATGATGCTGATGATAGCGCTGAGTGGCGTTTCAGCAGGTGGATTCATAACGCGACTCACCAAATCCACCCACAGCATAAATGTGCTACCTGCAAAAGCTGTTAAGGGCAGAATGAGGCGGTAATCTTTTGCCACAAACAGTTTTATAAAATGCGGGATGATAAGGCCTACGAAAGCAAGACTTCCTACCAAGGCAACTGCAGCAGCAGACAAAATCACCACAATACCAAGAAAAGTCACGGTCATGGAGAAAGTTTCTTGCCCTAAAGATTTAGCAACGGTTTCGTCAAGGCTTAAAATGGTCAATTGATGGGCGAATATTTGGGCTAGAATCAAGCCAAGGACAATGACAGGAGCGATAATGCCCAGCATTTTCCAATTGACCTGAGCCAAGCCACCAGCCTGCCAGCCAATAACAGCCTTTGACAAATCAAAATACAAGGTCAAAGCTTGTCCGATAGCTGACAATAGCATAGCAACCATAGCCCCTGCCAAAATCAATCGCAGTTGCTGGTAACCCTTTCTAGGACGATAAGCCAAGCCAAAAACCAAGAGTGCCGCTACAATAGCTCCTAATAGGCAAAGCACCAACATCACGCTATAATGCATACTCCCCAAAAATGCATAGCCCGCAATCAGTGCCAATCCAGCACCGGCATTGATACCCAAAAGCCCAGGGTCAGCAATGGGATTGCGTGTGATGCCCTGCATGATTGCCCCAGCTTGCGCCATGGCAGCACCAACCAAAATAGCAGCCAGCGTTCTTGGTAAGCGTAAATCAATAATGACATCTTGCACTGGCGAATCCGTCAAAGGGTGCTTGAGCACTTGAACGAGCTGGCTATTGGAATAGGTGATGGCACCAAAGCGAAGCTCTCCATACCAGCCCAGCCCAAAAAGTAGGCAGAGGCAGATAAGGAGAAGCCAAGTAGCAGCGGTTTTATTTTTTTGAAAAAGAAGGGAGATTGGTTTCATGAGATTTCCTTTTCAGAAAGCATTGGATTGATAGGGATTAAGCGTTGAGTTCTTTGATGGCTGTCACGAAAACGTCGAGTTGTTTGTCTAATGACAAGGGGTCTGAGAAATAAAAGAGATTTTCATCGACTTCTAAGACGTGCTTGTTTTTGACGGCAGAGAGGTTGTTCCAAACGTCGCTTTCTTTCAGGGAAGCTGCCACGTTTTGGCTGTCCTTGCTGGTGTTAACCACCAAATAATCCCCAACATAATCGCCTAGCACTTCTTGAGAAATATTTAGCCAGCCTGCAGGAAAGACGTCTTCTTGCACTTTTTGAGGAGCAGCATAGCCAAGAGCGTCATAAATCAGTTCTCCACCACGTCCCCAGTTCTTACCGTAAAGGTAAATGTCCTTATCATAAAAATCCATGATGGTAAAGGTGCTTGATGGGTCGATGTATTGGCTCAATTCTTCCTTGGTAGCCTTGGTTTTTTCTTCCCACTGGTTTAGCCATTCTTTGGCTTTGTCTTCTTTGTCAAAGACCTTTCCAAGAGCGGTCATCATTTCCAAGTAATTGTTTTTGCCGTAATCAATGACCAAAACAGGAGCAATGGCTTTTAATTGAGCGAGGTTGCTATCAGTTGAAAAGGCAATGATTAAATCAGGCTTTTGCGCAGCGATAGCCTCGGTATCATCTGAAGTCAGATGCACAGCCTTATCCAATTGTTTTTCAAAAGCAGGGTTGTTTTTTTCCAAATCTAAGGAATAACTAGACACATTGACCCCAAGTTCCAAGAGGTAGCCTGTGTAAGAATAGGCAAAATTGACGACTTTTTTAGGATTTTTGGGAATGTCCCCTTCGTAAGAGAAGCCAGTGATTTTAGGCATGCTAGACAAGTCTGCCTGCTTGGTATCAGATGATGAGTTATTTTTGTGGCAAGCCACGAGTGTAAAGGTTGCTAGAAATGTTGCTAAAGCGACGAAAAACTTTTTCATATTATTCTCCAAATGATTAATCTATGTCAGCTGATAAGTCAGCAATATTGGGCGGTTGTGGATAGGGTCTTGAACGATCTGGGCATCGATGTTGAAAATATCACGCAAAATAGCTGGCGTCATAATATCGGTGATGCTGCCGTGATAAGCGATTTTTCCAGATTTCATAGCGATTAAGGTATCCGAAAAACGTGCGGATAAATTCAAATCGTGCAAGACCATGATAATGGTTTTCTTGGTTTCAGTGTTGAGCTTTTTGAGCAATTCTAAGACTTCCAATTGGTGATTCATGTCGAGATAAGTGGTTGGCTCGTCCAGAAAAATCGTGTCGGTGTCTTGTGCCAAAGCCATGGCAATCCAAACACATTGTCGTTGCCCACCAGAGAGGGAATCAACGCTTTCATTAGCAAGGTCAGCCACCTTGGTCATCTCCATCGCCCAATTGATTTTGTCCTTGTCCTCTTTGGTCAATCGTCCCCAAGAATTTTGGTGAGGAAAACGCCCATAAGAAACCAATTCATAAACTGAAATACCGTCCGTTGCCTCAAGCATTTGTGGAAGCAGGGCTAGTTTTTTCGCCACTTCCTTAGTTGGCAAGTGTACGATAGACTCTCCGTCAATTAAAACATGCCCAGATTTCACAGGGTGAATGCGAGTCAAGGCTTTTAATAAAGTGGATTTGCCGCAACCATTTGCCCCAATAATCGTGGTGATTTCTTGCTTGGCAATGGTGACAGATAGCTTGTCCAAAATAAGCTTGTCCTCATAGGCAACTGAGATATTTTCAGCAGCAATTTGTGACATACAAGTCCTCCTTTCTAGAAAATGTCTTTTTTATTGTAACAAGAAAAAAAGCCTGAGAAAAGGCTTTTTCTATGATTGCTACTTGGTTAGAATCATTCAAAAGTTTACTTAAAATCATTCTAATTCAAGGTATTTTTTGGCGATTTGCAAATCTCCAGCGTAAGGCGTGTGTTCTCCGTTGACGATTTGGTAAGCGTCAGCCCCTTTTCCTGCAATGATAACAGCATCATCTTGTGTTTTTGTTAATGTCATAGCGTGCGCGATAGCTTTTTCACGGTCCACTTGAATGGTAAGCGGACGGTTGACTTGGCTGGCAATTTCTTCGGCAATAGCTTGCGGGTCTTCGTAGTTAGGGTCATCTGCCGTCAAAATCACGTGTAGATTAGGGTGGGCATTGATGATGCGGGCAAAATCAGCTCGGCGACTTTCCCCTTTATTACCAGTCGCTCCCAAAATCAAATACAAGTTTCCTTTTTGGTGTTCTTCCACGACAGACAACAATTTGGCAAGGCTATCTCCGTTATGGGCATAGTCCACAAAGACCTTGGCACCATTGGCTTGGGTGATGACTTCCATACGACCTGGGACGCTGGTTTCAGCAATTCCTTTTTGAATATCATCAAGGCTAGCTCCTAGACGGTGGCAGGCAAGTCCAGCTGCCAAGGCATTTTCTTGGTTAAATGAACCAATGAGCTGAATATCGTAGTGCCCAGCCAAGGTTCCTGCCACGTCAAATGCAAAAGCTTTGCTATTGTGGATAGTATTGTCAGTCGTTTTGCCGTAAAAATCATGCGGTTTGTCAGCCACTTGTTGGGCCACCACTTTGAAATGGTCCATGTCAGCATTGACCACAACCGCTTTGCTATTAGCCATCAACAGACGCTTGTGGTAGAAATAATCCTCAAAGGTCGGATGCTCAATAGGTCCAATATGGTCTGGGCTGATGTTGAGAAAAGCGCCCACATCAAAGCTCAAACCATAAACACGGTCAACAAGATAAGCCTGACTAGACACTTCCATGATGAGATGGGTCATGCCGTTGTCTACCGCTGTCGCCATCATTCTGAAGAGGTCAAGGCTCTCAGGAGTTGTCAGATGCGATTTGAAAAAAGTCTTTCCATCAAGCGTGGTGTTCATGGTTGAGAGCATGGCTGGTTTGTGGCTTTGTTTTAGAATATGGTAGGCAAAATAAGCCGCCGTAGTCTTGCCCTTCGTTCCTGTAAATGCCAGCAAATGCAATTGTTTTTCAGGGTGTCCGTAAAAGACCATAGCAATCAAACTCATGGCTTTTTTGATGTCCGTCACGATGATGGCTGGAATCGCAAGACCATAATCCACTTGGCTCACATAAAAGCCTAGCCCTTTTTGAATAGCTTGCTCAAGGTATTCTTTTTTAAACGTCGCTCCCTTGGCAAAGAAAAGGGTGTCTTGGTCTACATCGCTACTATCAAAGCTGATGTGCTTAAACTGCGGATTTTCAGGCCAATCAAGGCTGTAATGATTGCCAAAGATAATCTCACGAAAATTGTGGTCTTTGGTTAAAATCTGGATGGTTTCTTCAAGTGTAATCATACGTTCTATTTTAGACTTAAAGTCTTTAATTTACAAGTCATAAGCAAAAGTTTATAATAAAACGTAACGCTTATTTTTAAAATTTACATCTAGAGAGAATACTATGTCTGAAAATAATACAACAACGACACAGCAACAACAGATGGTCCGTGGGACGGCTTGGTTGACGGCTTCCAATTTTCTCAGCCGCCTGCTCGGTGCTTTCTACATTATTCCTTGGTACGCTTGGATGGGAACGCACGCCGAACAAGCCAATGCCCTTTTTGGAATGGGGTATAACATTTATGCCGTTTTTCTTCTCATATCAACGGCAGGAATTCCTGTTGCCATTGCCAAACAGGTTTCCAAGTACAATGCCCTTGGTCAAGAAGAAACCAGCTACCACTTGCTGCGGAAAATACTGAAATTAACCAGTATTTTAGGGCTGATTTTTGCAGCCATCATGTATCTAGGCTCGCCGCTTCTGGCTGCTTGGAGTGGTGGTGGGGAAGACTTAGTTCGTGTCATGAAAAGCTTGTCTTGGGCCCTGCTGATTTTCCCTTCAATGAGTGTTTTACGTGGCTTTTTCCAAGGTTTCAATAATTTAAAACCCTACGCCATGAGCCAAATTGCTGAGCAAATTATCCGCGTGATTTGGATGCTGCTCACTGCCTATATCATCATGAATATCGGCTCTGGAGATTATGTGAATGCCGTCGTGCAATCCACTTTTGCAGCCTTCATTGGAATGATTGCCAGCGTCTTGGTTTTGGTAGTTTTCTTGTGGCGAGAAGGCAAATGGCAAGCTATTTTTGCTGGCAATACCAACGACGTGACGGTTGACACGCAAGCCCTTATCCTTGAAACAATAAAAGAAGCCATTCCTTTTATCATCACAGGAGCAGCTATTCAGCTCTTTCAAATTGTGGACCAAATGTCCTTCATCAATACGATGACATCTTTTACATCGTATAGCAACAAAGACCTGCAAATCTTGTACGCTTTTCTATCAAGTAACCCTAACAAGATTACGATGATTTTGGTGTCTATTGCAACGGCTATCGCAGGTGCGGGTATTCCCCTATTAACCGAAAACTTTGTCAACAAAGACAAAAAAGCCGCTGCTCAATTAGTTGTCAACAACTTGCAAATGCTTTGGATGGTGCTCTTCCCAGCCTTGGTTGGAGCCATTATCTTGGCAGAACCTATCTATACGCTCTTTTACGGAGCTCCAAGCAATACAGCTCTCTGGCTTTTTGTGGGGGCCTTGATTCAGGTTATTTTCCTAGCTCTTTACAGTTTGTTAGCACCAATGCTTCAAGCCCTCTTTGAACCTCGCAAAGCTATCCTTTACTTTGTCTATGGTTTGGTGGTGAAGATTGTGCTGCAAATTCCACTTATCTATGTGTTCCAAGCTTACGGTCCTTTGATTTCAACGGCGATTGGCTTAGCTGTGCCCATTGTCTTGATGTACCGTCGTATTCATGAAGTGACTGGCTTTAATCGCCAAGGGTTAAGACGTTCGATTCTCTTGATGACGCTATTAGCACTTATCATGGGTGTGGTTGTGGCTATAGCAGCTTATGGGCTTCATTTTGCCATTAGTCCGACAACACGTCTTGGTAGTGTGGTTTACATTGCCTTGGTTGGTGCGATTGGCGTCCTTGTCTATGGTTTTTTGACCCTAGCCACTCATTTGCTGGATAAACTCATCGGAACACGCGCCAAAACCTTGCGTCAAAAATTACACTTACCTTAAGATATTAAAAAAGCACCCTTGCGGTGCTTTTTTGTGTTATAGTTTTGACTTATAGCTCATTATCAAGAATTAGAATAACCAAAAAGCCTGTCTAATGCCTAATAAGTGGTAGAATAGTGATAACATTTAAAAAGAGATTGATTGCTTTGGAGCAATCAAAAGAAAGGGGACTAGAATGACTAACGAATACAAATTAGCCACTATCTTGGCACATACGGGAATCAAATCAGACGAAGCAACAGGAGCCTTGGCGGCACCCATTCACTTTTCCACAACTTATCAACACCCTGAATTTGGCAAATCAACAGGTTTTGATTACACACGCACCAAAAATCCAACGCGCGCGACCTTGGAAAAAACCTTAGCAGCGATTGAACAAGCTGATTATGCCCTAGCCACATCTTCTGGTATGAGTGCTATTGTGCTGGCTTTTGAAATCTTTCCTGTCGGCGCTAAAGTGGTTGCGGCGCGTGACTTGTACGGTGGGTCTTTCCGCTGGTTCAACGACAAAGAAAGCGAAGGACGTTTTACCGTTGAGTATGCCAATACAGAAAGCGACTTGTTGGCAGCCATTTCTGATGATACTGACATTGTTTACATCGAAACCCCAACCAATCCCTTAATGGTCGAATTTGATATTGCGACGGTTGCCAAAGCCGCTCACGCCAAAGGAGCCAAACTCATTGTGGATAACACTTTTTATAGCCCTATTTACCAAAATCCTATTCCTCTTGGAGCAGATATTGTGGTGCATTCGGCAACCAAGTACTTGGCAGGGCACAATGACGTTTTAGCAGGGATTGTAGTGACCAATGACCAAGCCATTTATGACAAACTCTTCTATAATTTAAACACCACAGGCTCAACCCTATCGCCTTTTGATTCATACTTATTGATGCGTGGCTTAAAAACCCTCAAATTGCGCATGGAAAAAGCCACTGAAAATGCACGTGAATTGGTTACTTTTTTGAAAACCTTACCAACAGTTAAGGAAGTTCTTTATACAGGAAAAGGTGGCATGATTTCCTTTAAAGTGGCTGATGAAAGCAAAATTCCAACGATTATCAACCGCTTGGAAGTTATCACGTTTGCGGAAAGTCTTGGCGGTGTGGAAAGCCTTATCACCTACCCAAGAACGCAAACCCACGCTGATATTCCAGAGGACGTCCGCCTGTCTTACGGCTTGACCAATGATTTATTGCGTTTGTCTATTGGTATCGAGGACGTAGACGATTTGAAGCAAGATTTGAAAGCAGCACTGGGGGCTTAATATGGGACAATACGATTTTACAACCAGACCCAATCGCCTAAATCAATTTACTTATAAATGGCAAGCGTCGGAAAATGACCCTGATTTGCTACAACTTTGGGTGGCAGATATGGATTTTTTCCCTGTTCCAACTATCAAGGAAGCTATCATCAACTATGGTCAGGAGCATATTTTTGGATATAATTATGCCAAAGACTCGCTGTATCAAGCGGTGATTTATTGGGAGAAAAAGGAGCATGGCTACGCTATCAGTAAGGAAGACATTGCCTTTATTGACGGCGTTGTTCCTGCTATTTCCGTTGCTATTCAGGCCTTTACCCAAAAAGGCGACGCTGTTCTCATCAATTCGCCTGTTTATTACCCTTTTGCCAGAACCGTTCGTTTAAACGACCGCAAATTGGTGGAAAATTCCCTTCTCATTCGAAATGGGCATTTTGAGATTGATTTTGAGCAGTTGGAAAAAGACATTGAGGATAATGAGGTCAAGCTCTATATCTTTTGCAGTCCTCACAATCCAGGTGGGCGCGTGTGGTCCAAAGAGGAACTCCAAAAAATCGGTGACCTTTGTGCCAAACACGGTGTTATCTTGATTTCCGATGAAATTCACCAAGATTTAGCCCTTTTTGGCAATACCCACCATTCTTTTAACACGGTGGACGAGCGTTTCAAGGATTTTGCCATCATTCTTTCATCAGCGACAAAGACCTTTAACATCGCGGGAACAAAGAACAGCTTTGCGATTATCCAAAATCCGCAATTACGCGATGCTTTCAAACGTGTCCAATTAGCCAATAATCAGCACGAAGTGCCAACCTTGGGCATGATAGCAACCGAAACCGCCTTTACTTATGGCAAACCTTGGCTAGAAGAATTGAAATCAGTCATTGAGGAAAACATCACTTACGTTGTGGATTACTTGGGGGAAAATACTAATATCAAGGTCATGAAACCTGAAGGGACCTATCTGATTTGGCTTGATTTTTCAGCTTACGGCATTCAACAACCCCAGCTCAACGAAAAATTGCAAAAAGAAGCGCGTGTGGTCCTAAATGACGGAGAGCATTTTGGGGAAGAAGGCAAGACCTTTGCCCGCCTCAATGTCGCCGCTCCCCTTGAAACCATCAAAGAAGCCACCATGCGCATAGCAGATACCTTTGGAAAAATCAACTAGTGAAACCATCAAAAGACTTGGCAACAAGTCTTTTGATTTTTTTGATTTGAATTGTCATAAATTGCTAAAAAGGAGTCGCTTTTTGCTGTTCTGTTTTTAGGGGTGGCGGTGTAAACTAATACCATAATGTCGAGAGAGGTCAAATAAAAAAATAACTAAAAAACGAAAGAGGTATTTGATTATGCCATACCAAAGTAAAAACCCATATAACAACGAAGTTCTTGCAACATTTGATACATTAACAGATGCTCAATTAGAAGAAAAATTAGCCAAAGCTCACGAAGCTTTCCAATCTTGGAAAAACACAACGTTTGAAGAACGTGCAGCAATCCTTCACCTCGCTGCTGAATTAGTTATGGAATGCCGCGAAGAGTTGGCAAGCTACAATACACTTGAAACAAGAAAACTCTTCATGGAATCAGCTTGGAAAATGAACGTGGTTGCTGATATGTTTAACCACTACGCTGATCACGGTGCTGAATACTTGAAACCAGAAATCATCAAAAAGCCCTGACCAAAACGCAGGTGATGCAGTAGGTATCTACCAACCAACAGGAATTATTTACCAAATAGAACCATGGAACGCTCCTTACTTCCAAATCGTTTGTCCAATGTCAGCAACCCTTATGGCAGGTAACGTGATGGTCTTGAAACACGCTTCAAACGTACCACAATGTGCCCTTGCAATGGAAAAATTGATGCGTGACGCTGGTGCACCAGAAGGTGTCTTCACAAACTTGTTTGTCAGCTACGAACAATCTGACCGTGTCATTGCTGACCCTCGTGTGACAGGTGTGACTATTACAGGTTCAACAGAAGTTGGACGTGGTGTGGCTGCAACAGCTGGTCAAAACCTTAAGAAAATCGTCCTTGAATTAGGTGGTTCTGATGCCATGGTTGTTCTAGACGATGCAGATATGGAAAAAGTGATGCAAGGTGCTATGGTTGGACGCCTAACCCTATCAGGTCAAGCTTGTGTAGGCGACAAACGTATGTTCATTCACTCTAGCCTTTACGATACTTTCATGGAACAAATCAAAGAAGCTGTTTGCAACTTGGTATCTGGTGACCCAATGGACCAAGCAACAACTCTAGCTCCTGTTGTGAATAAAAAAGCCGCTGACAAAGTTCGTGCACAAATTGCCCTTGCCGTTGAACACGGTGCAACAGCAACAACTTATGGTCAACCTGTCCCAGAAGACACAGCCTTTGTTCAACCGACTATCTTGACAAATGTGACTCCAGATAACCCAATCTTCAACGAAGAAATCTTTGGTCCTGTCTTGATGATCTTCTCATTCGACACTGAAGAAGAAGTGGTTGCCCTTGCTAATGGTACACAATACGGTCTAGGTAGCTCAGTTTACACGGAATCACCAGAACGTGCTTACCGCCTTGCTGCACAAATGGAATCAGGTGCAGTCAGCGTTAACCAACCAACTCTTCCATCACCAGCTATTCCATTTGGTGGTATCAAAAACTCAGGTTACGGCCGTGAATTAGGTGCTGACGGTATCCGTGAATTTACTAACCAAAAATACATCAATAGCAATAGCATTGATATGAAAGTTTTCCATTTATAATTATAGATAAGACGACTCCTTAAGAGGCTAAGAG
>QEWY01002321.1:0-75474 GCA_006503575.1 Baylisascaris schroederi | reverse complement strand
ATCCCAGCCGAGATCAAGTATATCCTTCCAGGAATGAAGTGTTTTGGGAGAAATGTAAATGGACAAGGAAATGAAGCTGTGACGTATACAGCTAGTATTGGAAAAACGTATCCTTTAGCAGTGACACTTCCGTCCCGGTTCAACGAGGGCCACAGATTCCCTTCTTGCGTGGCGGGGTTGCTCATTCCCATTTCCTCGTGACCAAAACGTTGCGGATTCTTCCGCTTGTGGCCCAGGTTCTTGTGGCCTCTATTCCGCAGGGAAGAAGGGAAGTCAAGGCCCTTTTTCAAGCCCAGGGCCATGCAGCTACTTTGCTCATCACGATTTTCCCTATTACTTACACTCGGCCCGCTTAGCTGTTTAGCCTTCATCTTCAGCTGTTGCACGTCCGTGCTCTAAACTACGCTTTTGCTTCCAGCACATGACTATTCAACTTAATGCAGTCGACGAATGAAAGCCACATACACAGATCTTAAAGCGGTAACACCACTGTTCAACATCGCCAAAGGGAGAGCCGTTCCACAATTTCATACGGTTATGTTATCAAAAAACTTTCACAAATTTTATATTGAATATCGGAGCACACATATTTTGCATAACAACAGTTCCTGGAATTGCTAATCGCATGGCCTCACGATGACATTGTCTCATCCCATCTCTGAAACAACCGGCAATCCAAGCAACGCAGATCACGTCCACACAAAAAGATCGCAGTAAATGGAATCTTCATAGCATACGTCCACAAAAAGTTTATTAAAATGAATCGGTTATTCATGGAGTAGTGCTCACAATTCAGAAAAAAGTGAGACACTAACAAAGATTAATACGTCCATTCACTTGTTAATTTCAGTTATTGTTAGCATTGGTATTATTCGCTTGATTACGCTCGTCGTCGTAGTAGTAATAATAATAATAATAGTAAAACGGATCTTTTCGCGAATCACTTCCTAGCAACTGAGCTGTATCGTCACCTTCGAATTCTTCCACTTCTTCTGCAACTCGGCCGCCTGCTGCACCTTTCCCATGCTTATTAGTTGCACTCTTAATGATGAGCTTCTTATGGGGACGTCCAGTTACATTCCGCTCGACTCCATCTGCAAAATTGTTTGAGCAAGGTTTTGCTTATTGCTGTGAATATTATTTATTACATCCCAATGCAGATGTTTTATTGCTTAATAAGTTGCACAGACAATCTCAGAAGCTGATAGCTGTAGGGACACTGATACAATGAGAAGGAGCATAAGGATGAGGTGAGGGAATTGGAGTGCATTGCAAGCCTACTAAATATGAACTCCCGCCCAAAAAAGCGGACAGAGGGCGTAGTGACGAACAATTGAGGTTTGAGTTGCGGCTTTGTGCAGCTGATATTACTTTCCTGTCAGGAGCATTTTCTGTTGCAGAGATGTTTGGGGAGGTTACACTGAGAATCTTGCTCATTCAGCACCTACGAAATCGCTATCACAGTGCACGTGATCCTTTGACTTTGCAGATCCATCGCAGTTTGTGATAGTCTGAGAGCTTAATTGTAAATACATATTTGTTGGAGCATGAAACCTTATTCACTTCTAGTTCCGCGGCTTATAGCGATAATGAATACGATACATGAATGGTCATCTTCTGGTGCAATTATTCTTGCGATGTATGAGAGGTGCTTTGAGTAGGCCGAACTCACCTTTATGTAAAGGTGGCAAAGTACGGGTTTCTGTATTTGGATCAATCGTCACTCCATCTTCGTTGATCGCACGTACACACAGTCCACTGCGTATGTACAGGAAAGGAAAACAGCATCGCCGACCGGAACATGCTTGCATATTACAATAGCGTGCCTCTATCTCCTCCCCGCTCCATCTGCAAGCACCATCAAGTATCGTCTATCCCTGGCATTTCAGTTAAATTTCGTGTTGCAGCTATTTACAATCGCATAATATCTTGCGGAAACCACCTCATCCCAAAAAAGAAAACCCTGTAGTGCGTTCAAAATGGAATTTATATTCTTCACCAGTAAACAGCTATCACGCAGATGCTATTATGTAACAGGAATTCCTTATCAGTGGAAAAAGCTTTCGCTGACAATAAGTTTTGATAGAATCTCTTCACGATCCAATTTTTTTGCCATTGTATAGTGAATTCGTTTTCTAGTGACCTTGGCCAACCGCATCCAAAAATCATAATGCAGGAGCTGCGTCAGTTTTTGTCCAATTCTCAATATTTTTCATAAGTCGGCTCACATCTTGCTACGGCATTCATGGACTTGGCTCAAATCGATGTGGCTTATGAGTGACAGTATTTGATGATTTATTTTCTGCACAACATGATGTTTCGCGGTCATGCAGAAAAACTGTTGCCTCTGGATTGTGTCAATTTTTCCACATTTCGCACTTATTCGTATATATCATAGTTGTGCGCTGATATATTGAAGTCAATTAATAGGCTGTGTGCGATGGTGTGGCGGACACTCTCTTAAAAAAATGTAGTGTTTGGAGGCAATCCAGAGAAGGATCCAATGTGAAATTGGCTTGCCTTCCAGCTGCCATAATTTTTTTGCGTTGATTCATTGAAGTAAAAATTGTTGGATACAAGAAGTCGTTAATGAGGTGATGACCTGCATGGCAGGTTTTTCAGAATATGGGAATCTCTAATATTTAGTCAGTTTAAACCAAGGCTGTTTTACAACGTAACTCAGTTCTTGTTTGCCAAAGAATGTTTCTGTATAGCATCGCTCAACACATCTCGAAGAAACAAATCCAACTGCGCACAGCATGTTTGTGTAGGATCAATATTTCTCCCATCGTCAGCGTTTCACTTCAAGCAAAACTGTAACGATTTCGCCTTGAAGATAAATTCGGAGTGCTCAAGGCACAATGTGGACGGAGTTGAGCTATGCCAAAAGACGTCGGAGCAAGCGTGAAAGTGTTGGGTGAGAACGAGGTGGTGTTTACACTCCACAGCATGCGTCTTCGACGTTTGGATCAGAACATAACAATTTTTCCTCCACGAAAGAAATCTGCAACAGTGAGTGTGGAACGGCTACTGAGTCAGATCGCACATGGTGACAGTTTCTGGTAAGCACGACTGCACTAGGAGGAGCTTGGTAGGGCCGCTTGTTGGAGTCGATGAGTGCATCTTGCGTGCCAGTGGATTGGATCCCCCTCATTCGCAAGGTTGATCATAGTATCCTTAATTAATAGTGATTCCCTAGTGTGGCAAATAATCCCACATCTTCAAATATATGGTGACGAAAGCAAGGTCCAAGGAAGGTATCAACCTATTTGCAATGACCATAAAGGCGGAGGCCCCAGATGTCATCAACTTTAGGATTAAAATAAACCCATACCACTCAATATACGCATTTATTCACTTCTTTTAGCAATTTTGCACACTCCTTTTCCTTACTCACTCTCATGACGTTATCGCCTTTTCTTTCTCCTCCCTTCGGCACTATTTGTTTTCGTCGCATCAGTAGAAATCTTAATTTTCTACAAGCGGATTATGTTGTACAGCAGGCAAAGAACCATCTTCTGGGCCACGGCCCCCTCCGAGGAACTTATGCTCCATCAGAAGCTATATGAACAGCTCAAATTGCCCGCTGAAGCCGAGATCTGTGACGCCTGCTATCGCGCTTCCTGTCGTCGGCTGTTCTTGTTCCGAAACGTCGATCACGTAATGTGGGCTCCTGTTTCCTTGCGGATTGTTACATCGGACCACCGAAAAGATGAGGCTGTTCAATAAGCAAAAGAGCAGTGAGCAGCAAGCGTGTGATAGAGAAGCATGCGAGAAGGTGCATGCGTTGTGAGTGATGAGCATGCGCGAAAGCTCGTCACGGTCGCTGTTGGATGTTATCTCGGATGTCTCACGTCATATCTTAGACCCAGGTGGTCTGATTTCAAAAGGGTTAGGAGGGGGAGGGAGCAGGATATAGGGAAGGTGCAGTGAGCGGAGAGTCTAGAAATAGATGCTTAGTTCGAAGAGCAGTGTATCAAGAAAGAATGAAAAATTTAAGAAGCCTTTAACATATTTTCTATTTTGTATTTGTATTCAGACATTTCAACTGTGTCATTTGCATCTTCAGTGCCAATTTAGATATATAACTAAATATGGGATATTAAAAAAAGGCGCTAACGATGTTATGCGATGTCTAATCTGAATTCCACAGCCGCCGCATTGTGCGCTGCACTGACTCCACTCGCTCCAGCCACCTGGAAATCGTCGGCTTTTTAACGCTTTTAAATGCCTATGTTCAAATTAATTCCATGGCTGAAATTGGTGAGGCAGAATACGATCCCAAAAGCTTCAAGTTAACAAGTGCAGTAATAAAGGGATTAAAGCAAGAAATTCGTGCACAGCTCGGACTACCTTAGGTCGGGATGGCACCTTCTTAATCGATTTACATTGAGCTATGGAGTAGCATGAAACACATATTTCAACGGTAACTTATGAGGTCATCTCCTAAGCATTACACTTGTCGCCTTTTTTACGGCGCAATGATTTTGTAACTGGTCGTAACATATGCATGACAATAGCAAACAACCGCAACTTATCTAAATAAAGCACACCTTGCGGAGGAGGCCAAGTTGGAGGAGTCAAAGGTGGCTGTCTGAAAACATAATTGATTGAGCTGATGAGATCGTTATAAATACATAGTCACTAATCAAAACTTATCAAATCATAAACTGATCAATTCTCTTGAACCATCTATCGTATCACAAAAACAAATACCAAATTTTATGTCGAATAACGAAATATGTTTTGGTGATGTCTTTTTCATCCAGGCCTGACAGTCATCAGGATCCCAGACACAGTATGCTCCACCAATATGTCCATAGAGTGCAACATTGACAGAAGCTTTTAGGACTTAGAAATTCTTCACCTAGGTGCTTATTCCATCCATGATAAGAATTTTTATTTTATTTTATTTACAAAATATCAGTCAGCTGGTAACGTTGCCGCATTCCACAAATTATGTCTAAAAATGGTACTATGTGCTTAAAAATAGTTTTAAATTGAATGGGTAATAAATTTTGTTTTCCGATGTAGAGCGACAAAAGGCTGTATCACAAAGATACTCAAAAGTGGATGATGACTATTGTCTGTATACTAATGCTGCTTAACCGCTCAAATGATTTTTCTTCTCAGTCCTATAGTAAGTAGTATGGTGCTTTTTTAATGCAACGATGCCACTTATAAACATTATTTTAGAACCAGCCTGTTCAAAAGAAATCATGATTATTTCACTCACGTTGGAGGCTGCGTCGTAGGCGGCACTGTCGGAGACCATGTTGGAAGCCATGTCGTGAGGGGTTCTGTTGGAGTCGCTGTCGGAGGCCATGTTAGGGTAGGCCTAGTTGGTGGCGATGTTGGAGGGTGCGTTGGCACTTGCGTAGGTCTTTCAGTGTTTATTGTGGTTTCTACTGGCGTAGCAGGATCTAGAATGCTCGCAACCTGACGTAGATTACATTGATTAGTAGGATACAGGACGTCTGTACGGAGGCCATACTTTGATAGTACGTGGCATTTATGCGTGTGTATGCATGCATATATTTGTGCGTGCATTTCAGTTCGCCCGTTTACCCCTCCATGTGCAACTACTAGGAGGAAACGCTATTGTCATATTTTCACTCCCTTAAACTTTCGGTATTGGTTGTATTGTATAGAATTTGCATCTTTTTTATGATAGAGGTATATAAAACGATTGCGTTTTTCGCAAGAACTTCCTGATCTGTTTGGCTAAAGTGCCTTAAGACCACTTACCACAAGACATAAGGCTAGTTACTGCTATATTACCGACGAAATAGGGCATACCATATCGATATCGGAGAGTAAAACTACTCTGATGGGAACCACGATAGAGAACCATCATTTTGTTAGTTTCGCTCACTATCTGATTTGTTCTTCTACCACAGAACCTGAAAATAGTACTTATTTTTGAGTACAGCAGGAAAATCGGAAATTATAGTACCACTAAATAAGCGAAGCCAAAACAAGTATGTGTTTACCAGTCTCAGAATACGCGGAACTTTCATATGACTAAAAAGAGTGCTTGACATAAGAGCAATTTAGTGGATTCAAAAGCTGCAAAAACACGATGAAATGATCTGTCAATTAATATAAATGATCTTCAAACAAGTGGTGAAACGAGCTAAAATAAGCTCTTGCGCCATGCTCACTTGCCCATTCAGCTTCACAATTTGAAATTAAGAAGTACGGGAATCATAACAGTGCCTCCAAACTTTAACTGATCCGACCATCCGCACAACTCTTGCAAAAAAATTCGCTTTTCAGTGAAATGGAGAGCGTAAATACGGAACTGGTTGCTGCGGAATCCCAGCCGATTCTTTCCGCCTGTTTTTCCCGTCTCCTACAAGTTCTTTCAGAGTTGACGGAACTTCATGAATTATGAATTACGCTTTAGATCTACGGTACTGTTGGTGGACCTTACGAGCAGATAAATATACATCCGGACATATGTAGGAAGGAAATTGTTGAAATAAGTTTTTGCGAAGCAACTTTACTGTGTGCGAAAAAAAATCAAATAATCCCTTTAAAATAGCCGATCATAAGAAATAACATATTTTCAGCAAGTTTTTTGTCTCAGGGCTCAGAAACAGCATTCTCGCACAGCTGTTTAGAGCGGAAACGTTTTCTATAAACGACTTACCTGGAAGATAATATAGACATTGCTAGTGCGAAAGAAGAGCAGTAGGATCTAGACTGTGATACTCACCTTGCACCAGTAGTACTGAGATCTGACACGTAACGAATCTCGAGAAACGCAGAACCACATGGTTTTACTTGAGGGAATGAAAGCGAATCCATCTGTATGAGTATCTTGCGATTCGATGGCGCCTTAACAGAATTACCGTAATGAAATTTACTTTCTTCATTACCAGTTTAATTGTCCTCATAATTTTGGATACGAATTTATCTGATAACCTGTCGTTCTAAATCTGAATTATTGCCAAATCTTCTCCAAAACTTCCTTTGAAAAATGCACTTAAGGCAGTGGCTAGCATCTCCATGAAACACTTTTTCACTCTTGACGGAATAAGGAGCGCCATCAACACCTCAGCCAGACTGAAATATGGTTTAATAATAAGATGCCTTGTACGTGTGCGCATGGCACTTGACCCGACTAATGTAAGTTCTACGTGACTGTTGCAATTAAATGCTCGTATCGTTCCTTAGTTCCATTATATTCCTGAGCGAACCATGTAACTTGAAGGTGAAATAATAGACTTGGGCTGTTTTAAGTAGCTCATTGTTTGCGGTTTCCACAGTCGGCGAAATGATGTGAGTTTCAATCCACGGGTAGATCGATGTATACGCCCATCGTCAAACATTGGTTGAAACTAATAACCGGGAAGTCTGAGAAAAAATTGGCTAATTCAGTTGGATTTTATCGATTCGTTCCTTTCCTAAAATCAGAACATTATACAGTTCAATCCTTTCATATATTTCGAAAAGCAAACAACATTATTCAAGCATCTCAAAGCAAACGTGCCGTTATCATGAAGTTACAACTTCCAGTGCCGGATTGTGATAGAGTCTCAAAACTGGACGTCGCCGTAAGGCTAAGAGTACCACAGTTCTTAGTTGTTTGAAGAGGTTCATTACAAAGCGTCCCACCCAGTCCCTCTGTGCATCTACATCGGGAACAATCTTTTGGGTCGGTATATCCACCATATTCACACTGCAGATGATGGGAGCATGTTCCTTAAATATGCAACCTTTAATGCACACATTGCGAAAACGCTAAATAATCATGCAAATCTATGCCTTTAGTATAGGCAACGTTCTATAGACAAAAAGATAAAAGATTTAAAGAAAACGTATTTTTAATACAACAAAACTATTGTCCCTCTTCATTTTCTCTTCTCTGTCACCTAAGTTAAAGAAAAGCAGTATAACGCTGCCTTCTTATCAGCTCATCTTACTGTTATGAAAATAGCAATCTCCGTTCTGCTGTTATGTAAAATTCAATTGCACTAACATCGAGCAGTTTTCACTTGTACGCTTCTTAAAGGAGTTCTTCAAATTCGATGTAATTGCAGACATGGTGATATCAAGCGGACATAAATACGAAAGCATGAAAACTTACCGTTACAGTAGGCGAAATTCACTTTCTTAGCGTCGCTGAATGAAAGTCCATTACGCTGTCCGATCGTGCTCTGGTAATTGGGATCCAGAGTTTCTAAGGTGTCACGTCCGTTTGCCGAAAATCCCTGAAGCAGGTTGAAGTCTCGTTTTCTTTCCTTGGCTCAGAGTGTAACGACATCCGTCAGTTGATAAAAATAAAGGAGTGAAATCAACATAACTACCTTATGGAAGAAGGGAAGGGGGAGGGAGATACTAGAATCTAGTGCTCAACCTAATGAGCTGTAGTTTAGTTGAGCGTACGTTAGCTTTCGATCGCCCACATTGGTGATACCTCTTTCTGGCCGATGCGACTCGGTTGATTTGCAGTTTCTGATGTTGGTGAATGTCTAAAGGGGTTTTAATTGTGCAACGCGCAACTTCTTTCAGCAGTTAATAGCTGCGTATTGGCCGTGGAGAGGAATGTTACAAGATCTGGGCATGATATGAGACTCGGAATAAACTCTCGTCAAAATTGCTGAAGCTGTCGAGAAATAGACTCTACTTTACCCTCTCAATTTTTTTGCGGCCGCCACTGACATATAAGACGAAAATGTTCGTATTGACCTTATTAGTGTTAATTTAAAGTTTTTGCTCGGTTTAATTGATTCTTCATTAATTCAGCGAGTAATAATGAAAAACCGTTTTATCTGTGAAATCGAAGTAAACTAGGCAGATTATCGATGAAATTCACAGTCAAAATCGGTAGTCATATACCCATTTTCAAGTTTTTCTTCAATATTTATCTATCGAATTATTAATGAAGTATGAGAATGAGGAGGCACAATTCAGGTGCGCTATTCTCCCACTCTTCATTGTAGGCAGCTAAAATAGCAAATTGATCGCCGTCGCTCGATTACATCAGCGCTGAAATATTGGAGTCTTTTGAGTTATTTGCTCCTAAGATATCACTTCGTAACATAACGCACATCCGAATCGTAGTGCATCACTGATCCATAATCGTATTTAACTCCATAGGTAACCATAGAGCTTGGTGACTGCTTCGAAAATTGGTTCGCATATCCACTCTGAATATTTTGCGTAAGCACTCGTACGTGGGAGTCCCGATCATAGCGTGCTTGTTCGTGGTAAAGTCCAAGAGCGTGACCTGAAGTCAGATATTTTATGATCAGAAATCGAACCACTGCATTCCGAAATTAAAACTCACTTTGAATTGCATCCTACTGTAACAGCTCAGGTTTTCTCCCACTGAAAAGGACCATTCAGATGGATTCTTATCCGTTTTTTTTGAACAAGAGAACACACTCATCGCAATCCGCTGCAGTCAGAGAAAGTTAAGAATTTTGAAATATAACGTTTAACAGTTCAATATTTCATGACTAATTACTAGGAATGATATTCACGTCTGCGCCCGAGGTTTTAATTCCTCGTGATTTTTACTCAAATGCCTGTAAGATTTCATAACTGAAGAAAGGTTCTGCTGCACTCTGAAAAGAGAAGCTTCTCTGTGTGCAGCACAAGGTACTCACGTCCGAAAGGGCACTTAGAGGATCCTTTTTTAAACGGAGGAAGGGAGGGGGGGAGGATGATGTTAGGAAGAGGCTTATTTATGCACCATGCGCTTTCTTCAGGTGGTAATATTTGAAATGCAAATTATCGGGGGAAGAGAGCCTACAACCGAGAAGATAGTGGTGTCTGTAAGAAACCAATGTTGAGTAGACCTAGTAAATACTGAATGCCGGACTAAATTTCAGTTTCTTAGGAACTAATATCTTAAAAAAAATAAAGAATGCTAGTTGCAAACCTATTTCGTGGGCAACAATTCCCACTATCGTACAACCATAACCGATCGAAACATCTTGTGGTCCATTGCTGATACGACCAACATATGAGTAACACCTTTAAATTGATTTGCTAACAAAAGAAACTGTTGGAAATATCAAAAAGTATAGCTCAAACCAAATTTATTGTGTTATTGAAAATTTAATTTGTGGCGAAGAGATGAAAATATTTGCAAGTGTTCGATTAGTTGCAATTGATAACAATACACTAAGTCAGAAATAACTGTGTTTGTTAATATATGAGAAAAAACCATTTGATGTAATTTCGTGGCTTTATGTTCTTCGTTCGCTGTTCTAACAAATGATGCTTGCAAAAATCAAATATTCCCAAAAAATGATAAGAAAAGATTAGGTGGGATTTAGTCGCAGATCATTGCAGTAATATATGACCTGTGTTCGCTGTTCTAACAGATATTGGTTGTAAAAAATTAATTACTTCCAATGCACTCCATTCAAAGTGGCCTGCGAATTTACCTTACGAAAACCACGCCGCAAAATTTTCGTTCTTCCTAGTCGAAACATATCTTACATGATGCGGCTGGTCATAAACAAGATCTTTCAAATGACAAATTTCGACGCTCCTATGAAAATTTACAGAAATTTATTCACTAAAATATTGATGCATAACAAATTTGCATAAAACGGAATTCCTCTCGTCTTACCCATCTCCTCTTATAAACCGCAGCATTGATCCCTGGTTTGCTGTGGTAGTCACCTGCTTGAACGTTATACATGTGTTCTGTTCCCACAGTCGGATTCCAGCAAGTATAGCATTTGCATCCACTAAAAATACCGCCACATTGCAAGAAGTTTTTAGCGACTATTTTCAGTAGTTTCTTAGCAGTAAGGCAATACCAAAGTTGACAGCGTTGAATGTCCCTTTTCACCTCTTCTTGCCATCTGTGATTTTTCAATCGAAATATCGGAGTAAATCTCATAGGCTGCAACCTCACAGATTTAATGGCTGTCGAACGAAACATTTTTTGAGCCAATACTAGAACTGTAGTGGTATGAAACTCTTTACTGTATACATCAAGCGTTAACGCCTTATTTGTAACAATGACAAATTCTCACTCACCCAACTATCATTTTTTACGAAAAAACCTCACTATATTAGTCGCGGTACCAAACACTACCTCTTAGTTATTAAAACCTACCGCCGGATTGTAATATGAACGGTATAGGGAACTTCTTCCATCGTAGCGATAAATTAGCGGTCATCGTTCTTTGTTTTGGGATAATCGAATCATCTGACTTTCCTTCTATTTCTTCTAGTTGCTGCTGCGCATATCTGCAAACACAAGATCCTTAGCACCCTGTCATTTTCTTTCAGTCTTTCACTTCTTCACGACAACCAATAAAACAACACTTTTGTTGTATCGGAGTGATGCAATTTATTATAAATTTGCTCGTTGAATGCCCACATTCAGAATGCCTATTGAATAATTCAAATTTTTTTATTAGAGTAATATTGGTGAGAGAAGAGTTCATTCTACCATTCAATTATATCGAAAGTAATTGTTTATTTTTATGTATGTTCGCATTATGAGCAATTCGCATTGTTGTTTAACAATCAATACTCACTCAATTACTGCAGCCATTTGCTGGTCAGTCAAAATCATATCACCCTGGAACAGGTAAGGCAGCTGCTCGGGTCGTCTGACGTGCTGCGTTGTTCCGTTGCCAGGAACGATCATCTGTTTCACTGATGGCTATAAAGATGCTATTTTAAAAATGTTCACAAGTAGTGCTTCCTTCTTGAGGTGTTTTTCTTGTTGATAATATCTTTCCCCTTCGCTCCATAAGCCACCTCTCAGAAGCTTCCAAATGTTCCGACTGACAAACACACACCACTGAAGGCAGTTATCATCCTCTCAGAATTTCATATTTCTTTTCAGTCAAATATAGGCCGCATTTGAAATTTGCGAATTCCTTTTCCTCATAAACCCCTCCCACTCACCAGCTCTATTGGCTGCTAGAATACGGTACTGATTTGAACTTATCCTACATGTGGGAAAGTGATGCAGTATTCAGCGAGAGCTGTGATGAATATGCATTCAGATACCATAGAAAGGCTGACAAAAATTTCGATTTTTTAATTCAAGAAATGTAAAAACTTTAGCTGTCACTCATATATTCATTTCTATGCTCTTTTATAGGCAATATACACAATAAATGGCTAGAACTTCCAAAGTTTATGCCACTGAGCTACTAACCGCCAATAGACTGGTGGGCTCTTTCAAATCCATTCCTGATTTTATTTGGTCTTCACTGTCCGGGTGTTCTTTACGAGTGGCTAACCGGAATCTTTGGCTGCAGTTGCATTTATTCTGCCCTCATGCTTGTTATGCTCGTTAAAATCACCTCGCATCTTCGAATATATGTATTGTCAGTGTGAGCCCTCCCAGATTTTTCTTTTGCACTTGAAACAAAAGGAAAACATTCTCTTTTGTTCCTATCAGGAAAGAACTCCTTCAGTCTGCCAGATCAAGTTTAAACTTCTATCTAAAATTTCACCCAAGCGGACCACAGTTTTTGGTGAATTTTCTCTGCATTTTCCGTCTTCGCAAATCGTCAGAGATTGGCTGCGGGATTCAACGGGAGCCTTCTCTCGAGCCACGAGAAAAGCAATGCATAAAAGGGATATGTTTGAGGCGCCACGCTGAACAAATTCCTGGAGTCTAGGGGTGGAGTCGTAAGAGATATATTGAAGGATGAGGGCCATAAACTTTACCGATTTGTCTTGTAACTTCATATTCTAGTCTCTGATTCAGGTATGGACTTCTACTCGTTCAAAAACATTAAAGAAGCGAGAAATTACAATAATTGAGCATTGCAAAGTTTATGCAGCATTAACTTGATTCATGAAGGAATTTTAATAGTTCGTCGAACGATGTGGGTGATGAAAAAACTTTGAAAGAGGGAAGAAATCCTAGATAAATTGTTAGTCCTTTATATACGCATAAAAATTCAACGGTGATTTGAGAAAGATGTACTCTCCCATAAGTTCTTATGAAATCAATAGAAGCGCTGCTTGTCTTGATGGAAAGCACAATTGATACATATAAGTAAACACTTACATGTTTTATGCCAAAGATTTTACTCTGGATTATATCGAGTTTATCCATATTTTCCGTGAATCGTCGGAACGATTCGTCGGCGAAGAGCAATTGCTCATCGTCTAGCTGCCCCTTAACCTGAAAATTAAGGTTACATTTATGTGGGAATCGTCAGTATTTGAAACACTCAAAAATTATAGGGTAAAGTTTTTCATGATTGGAGAAGGGATTTTTCCCTGCTGTTTCTCCTTCGCATACATGCGTTTATATAAATTAATAAACACATGCTCATAACGAGGTAGATATATGCATTTATATATTTCGTTATATGTTCTACATAGAGCACAGTACAAATTCAAGTGGATAATGTGAATTATCTTAGCGAGCCATAGAATACCGAAGTCTATGTAAGAGCGAATATATGAGACATTCAAGTGAATATATACTTTATTGTGCATACATACAAATGCTCGCAATTTTATGCACTTTTGAAAATTTGCATTTTTTTAGGCCGAAGTTGTTCGTCTCAGAAAAGAGCAGCATGACGATACTGTGTCCGTGCATATACGTATGTGTATGTCTGTTCATTAGTATCAACAAGACCACCATTAATGTTTGAGTTGAGAGCTTTGATGATATAGTTCACTCCAAGTGCGATGTTCCGTGCCAACTTTTATCTTTATCTATCAACTTTCGCACAAGTTATAGATATTTTAGGAGCGAAAAATTCTTGCACTCGTCTTGCACCGATTGGTTTCCTGTTTAATGGCGCTTCAACCGCAAAAAAAAACGAATCTTTGCTAGGAGTTTATAGATTAATACGGCCGGTCGATTTGATTAAGTAATAAAAGCAATATTTCGCAAATCTAATTCGGAGGTTATGAAACTTGTTGGAGAACAGAGGCTAATGTAGAAGCGCGTATCATGCCAGCTTCTCTGGCATGCCTCTTCACTCGTTTTAGCAAGGAGAGTTCACAGCGGTCGAAAATTTAACTAATTTGCCTTTTCATCAACTTTTGCTCACTTGAAAATTCTTTGCTGATTGATTCAACCATTTAACGGAGACTTCACAAAAAGACGATAGTTTCCTTTAAAAAATCCTCCCACATCAGAATTTCGGTATTTCAAGTACACTATCTCAAGAATTATTCCTCACGGAATTGATATTTCGAATATACGATTTCTGCTAAATTTTAATCGTAAATATTTGAAAATCGGAAGCATAAAGATTTCCCTTACCTTATCTATAAGGTGAAGAGCTATGAAAAAGAGCAGCGAATGGATAGGCAAAACCATATCGCGAATCGCCAAAGATGTGACATAAGGTGATTAGGTCGATTTGTTGACGGCCTTGCCTCTCGGGGTGAATATATCCCGATTATTATCAACGTCAATGAACTGTACAGCACGGTCAAACGCCGCTGAAGAACAACTTTCTATCAGAAATCACTACTGATTGCCAAGCGAATAATGTTTTTCACACAACATGCTGCTCACCCACTGAGCAACGATAAAACATCCGAAGAATTGAATAGAACATAGGATCGCCGAAAGTGGGAAACGATGAGATTTCCTCCCCACCCTCCTCAATCTTTGGATGTGATAAAAATCGAGTGAATAGAGCCGTTAAAAATTATTTGACACTGCTCTAAGAATATTTTCTCATCTATGATCGTTGAAGTTTTTGTAATTTTTTCGTGAAGAAGCATACGCAACATTATGCGAATGCGTAACTATCTCTGGAAGGGTTCGTAGACAATATGCTCTTTGAAGTGAGGTTGCCTCGAAGATAATACAATTTCCCGCCCGACATTCGAAATCAGTTGATTCCTTTCTATGAAAAAAAAAATTACTTCTGTATTGGAAGCCAACTGCCTGATGATTGCTAAGAGTCATACCATATTACAGCAGAAGATACAAACTACGACGGTTGCCTTATAAGGTTCATTCTGGCCCTTACGCAAGATTTCTGAGGCGCAAACAGTTTCATAATGAAAAGCCCACGAAGAAATGAGAGCCAAATTGGAAATCGGAACATATTTGAAAATTCCAAGTGAATTCAGATCAAATGAGTTCACTATTACCTAAATGTTTGCACAATTTTCCGTGATCACCTGCTTTGTTTCTTTTCAAGCTTCTCGCCCGACTAGAAGGAATGGGATGGGAAAGGATGTTGTGGGAAGGAAAGGAAAGATTGATTTCCACTCAGCCTTTCACCGCCCTAAAACGGTTGAAGGACCTTTGAAAACTGCGAGGATCACCGAATTCTAGCAAAGCCATTCGATCCAAACCACCTGAAACGCTCGCAGATGTCTTTTTTCCTCTTTTTGATTCTCATGACAAAGGTGCTTAGAACAATATTTGTTTCACATCAGAATCAGCTCGTGACATGAGCTCAGCAGCCTCACACACTTGATTTCTGCTGAAATTTTTCGACTCAAAGAATATCCCGAAAATTGAAAGAAGGTTTTCTGCAGTTTTTCTGCTAAAAGGAGCCTTTAACAAAATTGTAGAAAACGACAAGCAGCACATCAATTGCGTATTTTATTCTTGAGATTTTTCATCCCATTTTGTAAACCTCTGCGATGTGATCGACGTAGAACTCTATAATCAGAAAAGTGGTTACTTTTCGACCATTATTTTCAACGCACCAAGTCAAAATGCTAGGGTTATAATTTAGTGGCGATGTTTGTGGTTAATTTCTCTGATCGGCTCCTCTTTCAAACGCGACGTTGAATGAGAAATACAAATAGGACATACTTATATTTCACAAATCTGTTATAAAACAATTTCGTCGACTGATAAAATGAATTAATGAATAATAAGAGGGCAGAAATGTTACAAAGCACCGTAAGTAAACTTTAGATTGAACTGAAGCGAAGTTCACTGAATATTAAAGTCTTTACAAAACATACAAATAGCAACAACGTCTGACCGACAAGCATTCAGCGATATTAAGAAAATAGGAATGCAATCATTACACAATATTTAACATATGAAATTATAGTCGTTGTATTAATTACTATGAACTTTGATTACATAAATACTGAAAGATCTTTTGTTGGTGCTTTTTCCAAATCACAAATATCCAGCAATCGTTTCTTAGATGTTTTAAACGTTTGGTAAGGCAAATTGTATATATGATGCGAATTACTAATTTGCGTAGGAAATAGGAAAATTATAGGTATAATGCTGTGTGTGTTTTTTTCATAGGGCAGTTGAGCCTCATTTAACAAAGAATTGAGTGGTCAGAATCATGAAGATACATGTAGGCGGAAGGCTGAGATGATTAGGAGTGAGAGACCCTTCTTAACCTTCAACGACAAGTAATCCATCACCTACATAACGATACTCGGAGCATGAGGTAGCAATATCACATTTAATAACATACCAAAATAAGTCATACAAGTGAAAAAAACAACTTCAGAAGACCAAAGAAGCAAGTTCGTTATATGTGATAAGATGTAAGGTTCAGTGAAGAGTCGGATATTCGTCTAAAAACAAGCTTTTTTGAAAAGGATTTTAGGATTAGCCACGTTCGATGCTTTTCCCGACGGAATACTTTCGAAAAATTCTTGAAAAAAATTAGCTTTGCGATTATTTAGGAAAGACTGGAAGAAATAAAATACAAAATCCCCAATTTTTCTTTCAATATCTTCTTAGAAACAGCCTTAGTCCATCCACGGTTCAGTGAAGCTATCTCAAATTTATTGCGACAACTATTTGTTCACCGTCGACTTCTATCTCGTTCATTCACCAATTACGCTCGCATTTTGTTCGACCTTTGGTGTGTATTTACGATTATGCCTTTGCTTGGTACGGCACCTTTTGATTTCCTTAAATTCATACATAGGATTACAAATTGATTTCAAGAAATCACTGATTCAGATGTATTATTTACGATTGTGTCGCTTTTTTAAATTCTTGTATGCTGACATTGGAGACAACAAACAATAATGAAATGCGAATAGAAAAAACTATGATTTGTATCGTCGCTCTTAGAGAAGCATTGCAGCATTCCTATATTGTACATCGTTACTACTCAGCTATTACTATCGGTTTCATCGCACTAAATTAATTTCATCGATGTTTGCTTCTGTAAATTTGGTTTATCAGTTTAATCGATGCCGTATTTATAACAGCAATAAAGCTGAACGATACTGAAACTCATAAATCCACCGAAATTGTTAGATCGGTAACATCAGAGGTTATAAAAGGAATGTGGAAAATTTTATAAATTACGCATTAAAAAATTTGGTTTGATGAAACTGAAATAAATATAATAGAAATGATGAATTATCTCATTGAAATGTACAATAGTAATTGAAATGCGCTTAAATGTTAATCTCTGTCATAAATTAGTCTTTAGCATCTATAAGCCTAAAGTATCTCACTCTCCCTGTAAATTATAAAATCCCAATCTGAAATATTTGGCGATATTGTTGTAACCATTGGTGTACTAACCATCCTGAGCATATTCGATGATTGTAATAATGAATAAAAATCTCGTGCCATAAAACACTGATGAGCAACACTAAAATGTTACGCTACAACCACTAAATATTTGTGACAGCTACTAAGATCGATGGTGAATGGAATCTGCAGGAAGTCTTCTAGTTGGTTGGCTTCGAGACCTTGTATTTGATCCGCGTGAGGTTTGCGCTGTTGTCGGTGATTCTGTAGCGGATATTACTATTGAATTTGCCGTTATATTTGCTGCGATGGTTGCAGTGGTTGTCGGATTCACCGAAGCAGTTTTAGAAATTGCCATTGGCGTTGCAGCTTCTTTTGTTACCTCACTGGTTGGTGATGTACGAATTCTGGGTGCTTTAGTAGTTGTTATCACAGTTGAAAGAATAGTTGCATTCGTTGTTGGTGTTATTTCAGTCATTTCGATAGGTATATCATGCACTAAAAATTTTAAATAGCACTTGAAAATTTTTCAAGCAATTCCTTTATATTTATCTGTCAAACTTCCCAACTTTTATAAACAATTACTTCAGGAAGAAAAACTTTTTAACACTATTTTTAAAACACTTCTTACTGCTCACGCGTTCTGTTAAAACCCAATTGCTGAAGTCAATTTAACACCTTTTGTTCAAAATTTTAACTATTTAAATTCAGGAAAAATTTTAACACTATTTTTACTTCCCTTCCTCTGAAAATCGACAGAAATCGGAAATTCAAAATTCTCCACTTTTCAGCAAAAGATTTTTCACGGTTCTAACAAATAAATTTTTCAAATTCGCTTTAGTGATTATGTCACTTTTTTATAGTTTTTCATTTTCATTTATATCTAAACATTACGAAATTCAAAATAAATTTATCAAAGAAATTTCGAAAGATGATATCTACTAAAAGATTACACAAGTTATAGAGTAGTAATTCCAAATGCACAATTCAGCGTTACATTTTACTTAACTAGTGTACATTTTCAACGTTCAACAAAAATTTGTGCCATTTCGATCGTTGATTATCTCCGTTGAGAAACAACGTTTCTTTTGAAAGGAAAAAAAAAGAAAAAAGAAAAAAAAAACAAAACAAGTTACCATATTTGTAGCGAATCGTAAAATAGCTCTGAGATGACCCACGATACAGAATTAGTGCATAGTTCGCCTTACTCAGCAAATATGTCGGCTTCTTGGCGCAAAACCTGTGAAAATTCATTCTAAGCTTCAATAAACACTCAATTTCTTTTCTATGTATTCAGTATTGCCTTTCTATACTCGTTTTCCGTTTAAATCATCCTTAATATCCGGTTCGCTCTCGATTATCAGTTTGATGTGCCTATTCGCACAATCCTACCCTCTTAGTTCAAATCCACCTCTCATATATTCGGCTTTTCACCTTTGTGCGAACTGAAATGTGGCAGTCTCAAGGAGCGAAGATGGGGAGATAAGGAGGAGGGAGGCGGAAGTGTAAATGAATATGTTGTTACGACATGAAACGATCACGCTCGGATGTAGGTTATTGAGAGCCGGTATAATACTAACAGAACATAAAATAGCAAAATACCAACCCTTCAAAACTTTCGAAGCCTATTGATCAGATGTTCAACGAACACTGTTCTATTATAAGGAATGCGTGAGAATTCTTTTAAAAAAGGGATTTGAGTTGAGAAAGGTGAGAATTAGCAAAAAGCCTATAAAATTCAATCAATACATGGTTGTTACCTGGCACCTGTTGTACTCAGGTCGTTTGCATATCGAATTTCCACATAACTATTCGAGCATGGTGATTGATAACGAAAAACGAATTCATCGAATTCTATGAAAATTTTCCTTCCCAATGGTGCCTGAAATTTGTCACTTTTACTAAAGCAAAAGCAGACGTCTGCACAGTTGAACGACCAGAAATCAAAGTTTATCACGCTATAAACTAAGAGGCAATCCGCATTGTCTAACAGGTTCGTCATTAACAGTTTAAGATAGAACGCCGAATAACATAACATGTATTCTTTAATTCTTTTCATCCTGGTCTGTAAACTTCGATCATCGTATCAGAATTTGCAAAATGCAAAGGAATTCGAAAATGTAGGCCATTCTATTAGGTGACCAAAGCTAAAGGTCGAACTTGACTCAGCCACTCAAGCTATAAAATTTAACACATAAGGAAGCTAACTTCGTATAAATGTGAGCAACATAAATCAGATTCTAAAGCCTTGCAACAGTTCACTGGTAAATTGTTGCAAAAGAAACTTTAAAATCAGCAAGCCTAAGGTGCTAACTATGTGCTGACCGTAACACTTAGTCGCTACAATAATAATATACGCTACAGTAATGTTCAATGAACTTACCGTAATAAGAAAATTACACTGACCCGTTCCGTTTTGCGATAGCATTTGAAAACCCGATATAGCTTTGTGTTCAAGTAGACCGCATTTGGTTGTAGTTTTAAATGGTTGATCACAGAACGTACTCCCTAATCCTTCAGCACATCGGCATTGTGAACAGTTTTTTGGATCCGTATAACCTCCATGACGACAAGAGAGTTGCTCTTTGCATGTTTCTTAATAAAACAGATTTCACTTCTAAAAATACTGCTGCAGCAAATCTCAGAGTACTCCGCCATTATAAAAAAAAAGAAGTGAGACGATAAGAATAGATGGAAGAGTTTTGAGATTCGAGAAGAATGAAAAAAGGACTAAAAATAAAGCTGCATTGAGAATTGATAATTGAAATAAACCTGCCTGAGTTACACTGAAAATTGCGCTTGCATTTCGCGCAAATAAATTCCTAACAACATAATTCCAAGTGGTGCTCCTTATTGCATGAGTCCAACTTTTCAATGAGAGCTGTGGGAAAAGAGGGCGGGTGGCGTTGAGAGGTAGCGGTAAGGGGAGAAAGGGAGAGAAAACTTAACAAAATAGGACCACCAAATTCATGGTTCCTCTCTGCCGAAAGAAAGGGGAAGATGGGCAAATGGTCGGTGTTGAATGGAAGAACAGATTGGGCGGTTGTTATTCAAGCACTGTTTCTTGGCTTGCTACATGAACAGTATGCTATCCTGTCGTTCACTGAAAGTCCACAGCGAGTTATATTAGCATTTTAGCTGCTTTTTACTTATTTTCCCTGAAAATGGCGCAAATTTTGAACCAAATTTAAAAACATTTCTTCCTTAGTGCTTTTATGTATTGCCTACAGCACATTCTTGAATACATCCCCTTTCTGTTCGCACACAACCCTTTCAAGTTCAGTACCTCGTTCTGAGAGAGCATTTCATCTGAGCCTTTTCAAATATGGCTCCCACCTGTCTTCGCCCTCTCCTCTCGTCTGCAATCTAAACTCTTTCATCTGAAATTAACTCTTTGGGGTTTAACTCGAAGAGTTGAGTAGATATCTTACAGTTGATTGCTATCTTTCCCAAGATCACAATATCTTTGAAGCTAGGGAACTAATCTGCCATTAAGAATAGCTGAACTTACCGTTACAGTATTCGTAGTTAACTTTTTTGATATCGCTGAATGATAGCTGAACACGCTGTCCAATCGTATTTTGGAAATTCGGATCGACCGTTTCAATCGTATTTCGATAATACGCCGAGAAAGCCTATTGATGTTAATCCAAAAATTAAAATAGCTCAGAAGTTTGAAAATTAACAAAACGTGAAGAAAAAATGTCGTGGATTTAAGAGTTCATTTAAAAATTTGTAAATCGCTTTTAATATCCCAACTACAAACCCTTCAGAGAAATTGGTTTTAAAAATATTCTGAAAAACAAATCAGCGACCTTAACGGCGAAATGGAAGGAACTTATTATTACCTGTATCTAGCTTTTATTTGATGTAACTGTTTTTCTTTATTCAATCTATGAAATGTTGTGACTGAAAAATCTCCATAAACTCAAGTCTGAACTAATAAAAGTTTGAGTCCAGCTGATGAAGGAATTTCTCTTCGATAAAAATTATCAAAAGCTTCCCGAGGAGAATAATAACAAATGAGGGCAAGCGGCTGGCTGCAATCTGTAGGAGGTTCGGATCTTAAGCGGTAGCCCGTGGTAGACGGGATATGTGCAGCTAAGATATGACATGTTTCCGTGTTGTATATTGTCGACACAATAATAACACAGCTGATTTCAGATATTTGGAAGCAATTGTTACTTATATTGGTTTTATTATTACGGCTATTACTAGTACTCTTATTATTGTTACTCAACATCGAAACCTCACTTTTTAATGGATTTTCACATTTTAGAAACACATGCTGACTCATTTTTGTGGCTAAATTAACAAACAGAAACATAAACAAAAATTATTAGACAGCAGAAACAGCTATTACACATTTTCACGATTCGATATACGCTAACTAAATACTTCACCTTAATCATCTTTGACATATACGCATTTACATATATTGTGGAATAAAATGAGCACGAAACAAATTCGCAAACAGTCAACTGAGATAAACTACACTGACTTATGTTAGTTCTTAGGGCGTTTGTCTTTTCAACTGGTCTAATTTCTGAGGTCAGACCTCAACGAAGCTGATTTGAGCAAAAAAATTTCAGTATTGCGTTTGGATTGCAAAAAAAGATCTGGAACTGCATAGCGTTTTTTCACTAATTATCCGCATAGCAGGCAATCAAAAATGACGCATTATGGTATGATGGCTCTTTTTAATCAACATTTGAAATGTCCTAATACCCTCTTCCCCCTCCCCCCTCCCTTGAACTTTCTGTCCGTCTTGAACCTTTCATCAGTAAAATCGTATATCATAAACTGCAAAAACAAAGACGTTATAAGGTTCTAGAAAACCTCTTGATCTCTTTTTCACGCAATGTATACTGGCACAGCTTCCTCTCATCTGAAGGAAATATCAAATGTTAAAAAAACCTTTTGATCGTAGTGCATGACAGAGCCGAGATCATATTCAACGCCATAAGTGGTTACGATACGGGATGTGTGTTTGATGAATTGATTCGCATAACCAACTTCAATATTTTCAGCCAAAACTCTCACATATTCATCACGATCATATCGTGATTGTTCATGAAAAAATCCGAGTGCATGACCTAAAAATCCAGAAAAATTTCTAAAATTGAAGAGTCATAATTTTTGATAATGAATGAAAATTTTGTTCCCCATGACATACTTTAAACCTTTTTATTTGTTTTGAAATGAATGATTGTATGAAGTATTATGACTTGAAAGAAGGGGATTGCCGCAGATTACTTTTTTCGCGACGGAAGAAGTCAGATTCTCATGTTAGCAAATTGAAAAGCAATGTTGACCATACAGTCATCGTGGAGAAAAAACGATCACTTTTATAAAATCATTATTTTTCAGCTGCAAATTCGTTTTTTTTATTATTATTTGAAAATCACATCAGAAATCAAGCGCCAGAAGAATTACCTATGCAAAATAGTTGGATAGGAAATAGGAAATAAATACCAAAAAACATCCCTTGAGGTAAAAATTTCTTCTCTTCAACGTGGAAGGTAGAGTCAAATGATTCTTATTTTCTTATCTGTTATGACTATCTTGCATTTATAAGTGAAGTGCATTTGACCATCTTCTTTGCATTTAAATTTGCTTGTTTATAAGTGAACGCTACACTCAACCAAAACATCAAACCGATTTCGTGGGCCACTGTGCCAACTGACGTACATCCAAGACCAATCGATACTTGTTGTGTACCAAAAGGATAACGACCAATATTTGAATAACATCTGGAAGTTTTGAAAGTCACCAATTAAAAAAAAAGTTATTATTCGATCGTTTCAATCCACGTAAATTATGCTTCATTACTCTCAAACTGATTCGAGACTAAATTTCCTGATTGTTGTTTTCAATTAATCCCACTATCCTCTGTTCTCTTCAATTCCTTTCCTTCTTCTCCATACCTTGCTTTCATTGACCGATAAATAGACGACAAGTCTAGTTATTATTATACCAAACAGTTCAACGAGGATTTGAATAACGACAGTTTTTTCCTCTCTTTCAGCCGACTGAAGTCTTCAGGTTGATGAAACGACTCACCCATTGCCTTTTATGAATTCGATCATAGGTGCATTGCTAGAAATCTTATTCGTCTCTTTAAAAGTGATGCAGGTGTTTTCCTCCCAGTGTTTGATACCCGCCTTTACCGCCATTGTATCCACTGAAATGAGATCTTTAAAGAGCTGTACATGGAAAACACGACAAACATTTATGATAAAAATGCAGTTATTCGCATGACTCTGATAATTTAAATTTATGAAATGGCATTTCATTTATGTTTCGCCTAGGTGCAAAGGATCGGCAAAGATCTAGACTCTATCAGAAAACATTTAGAAGCTCTATAAATTGGCTATTTACTTTATTTTCTCGAATCTCACAAATAATAGCCATATGGATGGATAACGTCTGCTTAAACGTTCAGTGATTCAAATTTGTTCGCGCAATTTCGATATAAATGGCTGCGTTATGGTACAATGGCGACTTATCGTGGTGAACAATACCCAAGAATTAAAAATTGGCAGTAAATGAGGCATAATCAAGCTGCAGAATTGCGATGCTACAAGAAGAGTGGTACATTTAAGTCCGGTCGACTTCCTTGCCAATCTTTAACAATACATATGTTGAGCAACAATCATTGACTAATGCGGAAACAAAAATATCGGTTAAATTTGCTTGAATATTGCCTAAACCATCATAAGCAATAAAAATACAACTATTCACGCCTACCATTCTTTAAACAACGAAAACATGCCCACTTCATCAAACGTATTGTCGTTTAAATCTCCTATGTATTAGAGTTCAACTCAAATTATCATAAACACTTATAAATATAGAAAAAAAAACATGAACAAACCACCGCTGAGTATGTTTAGCGCATAGTTGATGGGGAAAGTTTGCCATTTATATGAAAAGTCAGAGACCATCGTCCTTTTCATGCGTTTTTCCCAATTCTCATCTTGATTATGGCGTAATTCATTCAGTTGGTCTTTAGCACCGCTGAAGTTTTTTTTTACAACGATCAAAAGTTATGGGAAAAATTGGCTGTGGCAAAAGATGCAAAAAAAAATCAAAGAAGCAATCTCTATACAAGCTGCAAAAGGTAGCAATCTATAAAATTGTCCTATTTTTGTAAACCTCATTGATCCCAACGGCAAGAATTCAATTAACAAAGACATTTCTTCATTATGCAGCCTAGGTTTTCAATTTTTTTTCATTTTTCTATGACGTCATTTTCAAATACATCTATGAAATGTGGAAGTACATTTAAATGTGGAAGCTATCGCGAGAATACAAATGAAAAAAAAGGCGGAACCACAATCCTTTGCACCTGCGAGCAATATATGTATGTAGTTGAAGAGGGTCACCAAGTCGTTTACCTCAAACATATGTTCAAACTTCTACAAGTTCGCAGTTTCTGAAGTTCTAATCTGTTCCTGACCTTTCAGGTACTTTTGCGATGCAGCTCTTCTAGAATTTCTTCTTTTGTGTATGGTGCTGGACACTTTGTAGCATCCGTTGACTGTTGGCGCTATCATAGGAACATGTTTCACAGCTCTTAGAACATAGGTTATTTTATTTTCTACAGCAACAATATCTTTTCAATACCAGGATATCTAATAAACAGTAATTGAGTTCAACGAGCAATATAACTTTTAGTGAATGAAATAAATGAATTAAGTTCGGAAAAAAACCTGCAACAGATCGCAAAGCATTTGAAGAGGACAAGAAATTCGAGAGAAAGAAGCAGGAGAAAAGAGGAAGGAGGCAGGTTTCTACATGAGGGAAAATCTCATCTGAAGCGAAAACTTACGTTACAATGGTCTCCATTTGTTCATCAGTTAGCACAATGTCGCCTTCGAATAAATAAGGTAGTAGTTCTGGACTTCATATTTCAGTTATCCCAAATTTTATCGTATATGAATTAGGGAAAATCAATTACTGTGCGATGCATGCAAACATCTTTCCACCTCTCAATAGTTACAGCCCAAACGCAGATAAATAGACATTGGAAACTAAGTAAAAATATCACATTATTAAAGGGAACTATTAGCAATAGGAACGAAAGGAAGGGGTGATAAATAAAGCAGTTGGGAATTTCATAATATTCGTCGCACCAAAGATTTGAGAAGATTGTTACGAAACGCATGCCTAGATCATTCGCTTGGCCAAGGATGAATCTAAAAAGCAGAAGGACAGAATGATTACCATGAAGCACAGCCGTGATATTTGGTAAAAAATTGTGCGAAACTGATATCGGCTCTACGAATTTTAAATTTTTCAACATTGTACGTAAAATTATTCGAAAATTAACCCATTTTCGCATCGCTGAAACTTTGAATAATGAATATTACAGCATTTTACAAGCATTTTTCGAATAGTCGCCACCATTGCTCATTATCTCGCTAAAGCTTTTGAGAAGCTTATCTTGTAAAGTCTCGCTATATCCTGTCAAAACTTGGAGGAAAAACTCTTGATAAAAATTATTTCCTGAATAAGTCGTCTATGTAAAATTTGAAAAAAAAATAGCCTCATAGAGTTTTACTGCAACTAAAATGATGCGCATATGAGATGCAACTTGCAGTATCCGATATTAGTGAACCTATGTGATGCGCAGATTATGAGGTATGAAACAAATATTGCTGTAAATGGCCATATCTTGCGGAATAGACTCTACTAGGAAGAAATCGGACAAGTCGACTTTATTTTCTCGGCAATTCTTCGGTTATTTTATTGTTGTTGTGGATGCCGAATTTTATGCAATCGTGGGAAAGGAAAATGCCCTAGTAATGAATAGTCGTTTCTGATCAAAGGTTGTTTTTCAATGGGATCTGTAAGGGTCAGCGATGTTGATGTAATCTGGATAAATGCTATGCCCAGAGAGGCGGACCATCAATAAGCCCACCAAATTATCCCATATCACTTCGTTGGCGATTCGTAAAATGGTTTCGCCGATCTATTCGCTGTTCTTCTTCATAGCTTTCCACTTTGCGTACGCGGTAAGAGAAATTTTTTCGTTTTGATTATTGGAGGAAAAATTATGGCAAAGAAAATGAAAATTCGAAAGTCTATCCCCCTATGGACGGATGATTCCTGAGAGATGGCGCGGTTACTTACACACAACTCATAATGGTCCACAAAATGCTTCCTTCCGAGATACAATGTTCACAATGATAGGATTTTTACGGTAGGGGAGGAGGAAAGGAAGAGAAGTGGAAGGAGTTTTAAAAAAGGATAGTAGTTTTAATATGTTCATAGATTCAGTTTATGAAGTAATTCTCATTCTGCAATTCTATTCATTCTTTCATCGAGAATTTGCAACTCACACGATTGATATGATTGATGCCGAGTATTTCACTTTGAATGATTTCTAATCGATCCATATTGAACAAAAATCGATCCAAAGATTCTTCGGTAAAGGTTGAACGTCCATTAAGCATTTGATCGTGGACATATCGCTAAAAGTAAGCAGCTAAATAATCAGCTTGGCAAGTTTACCAGACCATGATATTTTAATGTGAAATTGTTAAAATGGTGCTCCATTTACAACAAATTTTCGCACGCAAATTTTCGGAAACGCAATGTTTGCTTGAGCATAGGTCTGCCTTACATAGAAGTCTACTACTGGAGCGCCGCAAAGAATTGAAATATCTTTATGAATAGCCTCTTTCTTCTATAATAGAAGCTTAATCTCGAGCACTGCAAACGATGAAAACGTTGAATTTTCTAGCCAGGTAAATGCAATAGTTCATTTCAACATTTTCCACATTGCAGAGCAGTATTGTTTCGTTCACAAAACAAATTGTTGAGGACCAGCTAAATTCTTAGAGCATTACATTAAAAAGTCAGTTTGTTTGCTTTCAATCATGTACTCCGACAAAAGTTTCATTCCAATTGCTTACGTTTCAAAATTCAAGTAAATACCAACCGCATAAATAAGTGATAATGTGCCGAAAATGAGCAACTTTTGACGATAGAAGGCCATTCTGATAGTAAACAAGAGATATATTAGAAACGATTCGCGCGATAAAGAGGGATAGCCTTGACATGTACTCTCTAATATTGCATATGGCTATTTATCAAAGATATCAAAACGGTGATCTATTCGAAGACATTTTCTACCACTGTGGACACATTACAACAACAAAAAAAACGTGCAGAAACTTTTCCATTCCAACTACTTGACGACACAGTTTCATGAAATGTCTCATATTTCAGTTATCCCAAATTTTATCGTATATGAATTAGGGAAAATCAATTACTGTGCGATGCATGCAAACATCTTTCCACCTCTCAATAGTTACAGCCCAAACGCAGATAAATAGACATTGGAAACTAAGTAAAAATATCACATTATTAAAGGGAACTATTAGCAATAGGAACAAAAGGAAGGGGTGATAAATAAAGCAGTTGGGAATTTCATAATATTCGTCGCACCAAAGATTTGAGAAGATTGTTACGAAACGCATGCCTAGATCATTCGCTTGGCCAAGGATGAATCTAAAAAGCAGAAGGACAGAATGATTACCATGAAGCACAGCCGTGATATTTGGTAAAAAATTGTGCGAAACTGATATCGGCTCTACGAATTTTAAATTTTTCAACATTGTACGTAAAATTATTCGAAAATTAACCCATTTTCGCATCGCTGAAACTTTGAATAATGAATATTACAGCATTTTACAAGCATTTTTCGAATAGTCGCCACCATTGCTCATTATCTCGCTAAAGCTTTTGAGAAGCTTATCTTGTAAAGTCTCGCTATATCCTGTCAAAACTTGGAGGAAAAACTCTTGATAAAAATTATTTCCTGAATAAGTCGTCTATGTAAAATTTGAAAAAAATAGCCTCATAGAGTTTTACTGCAACTAAAATGATGCGCATATGAGGTGCAACTTGCAGTATCCGATATTAGTGAACCTATGTGATGCGCAGATTATGAGATATGAAACAAATATTGCTGTAAATGGCCATATCTTGCGGAATAGACTCTACTAGGAAGAAATCGGACAAGTCGACTTTATTTTCTCGGCAATTCTTCGGTTATTTTATTGTTGTTGTGGATGCCGAATTTTATGCAATCGTGGGAAAGGAAAATGCCCTAGTAATGAATAGTCGTTTCTGATCAAAGGTTGTTTTTCAATGGGATCTGTAAGGGTCAGCGATGTTGATGTAATCTGGATAAATGCTATGCCCAGAGAGGCGGACCATCAATAAGCCCACCAAATTATCCCATATCACTTCGTTGGCGATTCGTAAAATGGTTTCGCCGATCTATTCGCTGTTCTTCTTCATAGCTTTCCACTTTGCGTACGCGGTAAGAGAAATTTTTTCGTTTTGATTATTGGAGGAAAAATTATGGCAAAGAAAATGAAAATTCGAAAGTCTATCCCCCTATGGACGGATGATTCCTGAGAGATGGCGCGGTTACTTACACACAACTCATAATGGTCCACAAAATGCTTCCTTCCGAGATACAATGTTCACAATGATAGGATTTTTACGGTAGGGGAGGAGGAAAGGAAGAGAAGTGGAAGGAGTTTTAAAAAAGGATAGTAGTTTTAATAGATCGTCATCGATCTTTAATGATAGTCGGTTAAGAGCAAATTTTGGTGAACAGACACATTCGCCGAATTTTCCACCAAACNGAGATATGAGAAGAGTTTCCAGTTGTCTGAGAAGTTTTGTCCATGAATGTGGAGCAAACCGAATGTCTGCGAGATACTGCGAAAATGTTATCGTAATTTTCAGCTATACATTAATGATGAGCTAGATAATGGGCAAGCGACGCCCGCCGGGGATTCGTTTCAACGATTTACGGAAAATATGTACAAACTCGAAATAATCCAGAGTAAAATCTTCGGCCTAAAACATGTAAGTGTTTTGCCGCAGCCAGATTTTAACTATGCGCAAATAAGGGAAGTGTACGAATAATTCACGGAAAGTCGTGGATTGGTTATCTGCAATTCTAAATGGGAGCTATATACATTACTTGACACATTCAGTTCTATTTAAGCGAGGACGAAAGAGAACACTTTCTCTATGTTCCAAGTGCAAAAGAAAAATCCATGAGGGCTCACAATGATCATACATATGTTCGAATATGCGAAGTGCTTTTAACAAGCATAACAAGCATGAAGGCAATAATAAATGCAAACTGTAGCCAAAGATTCCCGTCAGCCACTCGTAAAGAACACCCAGACAGTGGAAGCCAAATAAAATCAAGAATGGATTTGAAAGAGCCCACTAGTCGATCGGCGGTTAATAGTCTGCTGGCAAGAACTTTGGGAGCTTTGGCCATTCAGTATGAACATTGCTTATAAATATGCATAGAAATAAATACATGAAAATAGCATGAAGTTTGCACTTTTCTGAATTCAAAAAATTGGAGTTTTACCGCAGCTTTCGCCGAATACTGCATTTTCCCATTTATAGGATAAGGTCAAATCGGTACCGTATCCTCAAAGCCAGTGGAGCGGGTGAGGTGACAGAGATTTATGGGGAAAGGGACATTCGCAAATTCCAAATGCGGCCTGTATTTGAATGAAAAGAAATATGAAATTCTGAGATGATGATAACCGCCTTCAGTATGTCAGTCGGAACATTTGGAAGCTTCTGAGAGGTGGCTTATGGAGCGAAGGGGAAAGATATTCTTATCAACAAGAAAAACACCTCAAGAAGGAAGCACTACTTGTGAACATTTTTTAAATAGCATCTTTATAGCCATCAGTGGAGCAGATGATCGTTCCTGGCAACGGGACAACGCAGCACATCAGACGACCCGAGCAGCTGCCTTACCTGTTCCAGGGTGATATGATTTTGACTGACCAGCAAATGGCTGCAGTAATTGAGTGAGTGTTAATTGTTAAACAACAATGCGAATTGCTCATAATGCGAACATACATAAAAATAAACGATTACTTTCGATATAATTGAATGATGGAATAAACTCTTCTCTCACCAATATTACTCTAATAAAAAAATTTGAATTATTCAATAGGCATTCTGAAAGTAGGCATTCAACAAGCAAATTTGTAATAAATTGCATCACTCCGATACAAAAAAGTGTTGTTTTATTGGTTGTCGTGAAGCAGTGAAAGACTGAAAGGAGGTGAGATGCCGCTAAGGATCATCCGTTTGCAGATATGCGCAACAACAACTAGAAGAAATACAAGGAAATCCAGAGGATTCGATTGTCCCAAAGCAAAGAACGATGACCGCTAATTTATCGCTACGATGGAAGAAGTTCCCTATACCGTTCATATTACAATCCGGCGGTAGGTTTTAATAACTAAGAGGCAGTGTTTGGTACCGCGACTAATATAGTGAGGTTTTTTCGTAGAAATGATAGTTGGGTGAGTGAGAATTTGTCATTGTTACAATAAAGCGTTAACGCTTGATGTATACAGTAAAGGGTTTTATACCAGCACAATTCTAGTATTGGCTCAAAAAAATGTTTCCTTCGACAAGCATCGAATCTGCGAGATTGCAGCCTACTGGATCAGGTCCTTCGTTTCGACTGAAAAATCCCAAAAGGCAAGAACAAGAGAAAACGTCATTCAGCGCTCCCAATTTTGGTGTCGCCTTAATGCTAAAAAACCACTGAAAATATTCGTTGTAATGTTGAGGCTTTTTAGTGGACGTAAATGCCATACTTGCCGGAATCCGACTCTGGGAACAGAACACATGTATAACATTCAAGCAGGTGACTACAACAGCGAACCAAGGATCAATGCTGCGGTTCATAAGAGGAAATGGGTAAGACGAGAGGAATTCCGCCTCATGCTAGTTTTTTGGCACCAATATTTCAGTGATTAAATTTGCTTAAAGCCACCGAAATATTTGACTTGAAAGATTTTGTTTATGATCAGCCGCATTATATAAGATATCATCTCATTAGGAAGAACAAAAATTCTGTGCCGTGGTTTTCGTTAGTTAAATTCACAAGCCACTTTGAATGGGGTGCATTGGAAGTAATTAATTTTTTACAACCAATATCTGTTAGAACAGCGAACACAGGTCATATATTACTGCAATGATCTGCGACTAAATCCCACCTAATCTTTTCTTATCATTTTTTAATAAACAATATTACTACTCGAAAATTTCGAAATATTTATGACCTTAGGGTACAATAAGAAAGCTCAAATTGAATAAATTTGGTTTCAGCTGCATTTTCTGAAATTTTCAACTGTTTCTTTCATAAAACAAATCAATTTAAAGGTGTTATTCATATATTGGTCGCATCGGCAATGGACCACAAGATGTTTCGATCGGTTATGGTTGTACGGCAGTGGGAATTGTTGCTCATGAAATAGGTTTGCAACTAGCATTCTTTTTTTTTCAAATATTCATTACTAAATAACTGAGATTTAGTTCGATATTTAGCATTCATTAGGTTCATTCATCATTGGTTTCCCGCATATACCACTATCTTCTCAGTTGCAGGTTTCCTTCCCCCCACAATCTGCACTTCCAATATTACAACATGAAGAAGCTGCAAAGTGCCTGAGCCTCATCCTGGCGTCACCGCCCTCTACCCTCTCCAGTTCTCTCCCCGAGAAAATGGTTGCCTAAGAGCCGTTTCGTATGCGAGCAGTTGACGCCATATGCACAAAGGAAACAGAGAGAACATTTTACTCGGACGGTTCTTTTCAGTGCCTTAAAGCACCATAGGACACCATTCAAATTGAGTTTTAATTTCAAGACACAGTGGTCCAATTTGAAATCACAAAATATCTGGCTTCAGGTCACGCTCTTGGACTTTACCATGAACAAGCACGCTATGATCGGGACTCCCACGTACGAGTGCTTACGCAAAATATTCAGAGTGGATATGCGAACCAATTTTCGAAGCAGTCACCAAGCTCTATGATTACCTATGGAATTAAATACGATTATGGATCGGTGATGCACTACCCGCCGGATGTGCGTTATGTTACGAAGTGATATCTTAGAAGGAAATAACTCAAAAGGCTCCAATATTTTAGCGCTAATGAAACTGAACGACGGCGGTCAATTTACTAGTTTAACTCCTTCCATCAGAGAGTGGAAGAATCTATAAATTAAAACTAGCAAAATAAACACGAACACTTCTATCTTATAAGTAAGTAATGGTCGCAAAAAAATTAAATGTGCGAAGAGGGGAAGTGGTCACCTTCTCGAGGAGTTCAGCAATTTTCGCAAGAGTTTGTTATCGAGCCCAGGTCTCATAACATTCCTCTCTACGGCCAATACTCAGCCATTAGCTGCTGAAAGAAGTTGCGCGTCGTATCCTTCATTGAGACACTTTATATAATCACCAACATCACAAACTGCAAATCCGCCTAGTCGCATCGTGCAGATATCAATGCCACAGATATGATCGACCGAAAGCAAACGCACGCTTAAGTAAGTCACAGCTCTCTAGGTTGAGCGCTAATTTCTAGCACCTCCTTCCCACCTTTCCTTCTTCCATAAGGTAGTCATGTTGATCTCACTCCCTTGGTCTTATCAATTGATGGGAGTCGTTACACTCTGAGCCCAAAAAGACAAAACGAGGCTTCAACCTGCTTCAGGGATTTTCGGCAAACGGACGTGACACTTTAGAAACTCTCGATCCCAATTACCAGAGCACGATCGGACAGCGTACTGGACTTTCGTTCAGCGACGCTAAGAAAGTGAATTTCGCCTACTGTAACGGTAAGTTTTCATGCTTTCGTATTTATGTCTGCTTGATACCACCATGTCTGCAATTACATCGAATTGAAAGAGCTCCTTTAAGAAGCGTACGCAAGTGAAAATTGCTCCATGTTAGCGCAATCGAATTTTGCATAACAGTAGGATGAGCTGATAAGAGCGCAGCGTTATACTGCTTTTCTTTAACTTAGGCGACACAGAAGAGGAAATGAAGAGGACAATAGATTTATTGCATTAAAAAACGTTTTCTGCGAGTCTTTTATATCCGTTTTGTGTATAGGATGTTGCCTATACTAAAGGTATAGATTTGCAAGATATATTAAGTGTAATCATAATAGTGCATTAAAGATTGCATACTTAAGGAACATGCTACCATCGTCTGCAATGTGAATATGGTGGATATACGGATCCAAAAGATTGTTCACGATGCAGATGCATAGACGGATTGGGTGGAACACTCTGTAACGGACCTCTTCAAACAACTAAGAACTGTGGCACTCTCAGCCTTACGGCGACATCCACCTTTAAAACTTTATCACAATCCGGCACTGGAAGTTGTAACTTCATGATAACGGCACGTTTGCTTTGTGATGCTTGAATAATGTGGTTTGCTTTTCGAAATATATGAAAGGAATGAACTGTATAATGTTCTGATTTTAGGAAAGGAACGTAAAAACTTATTTCAACAATTTCCTTCCTACATATGTGCGGATGTATATTTATCTGCTCGTAGGGTCCGCCAACAGTACCCCAGATCTATACCGTAATTCATAATTCATAAAGTTCCATCAACTCTGAAAGAACTTGTAGGAGACGGGAAAAACAGGTGGAAAGAATCGGCCTGGATACCGCAGCAACCAGACTCGTCATTTCCCTGAAAGCGAACTTTTCTGTAAGAGCTGTATAGATGGTTAGATCAGTTACAGTTGGGAGGCATTGTTATGATCCCCATGGTTCTTACTTTCGAACTGTGAAGCTTAATGGACAAGTGAGCATGGAGCAAAAGCTTATTTTTTGCTTGTTTTCCTAGCTCGTTTCATCACTTGCTTGAAGATCATTTATATTAATTGACAGATCGTTTCGTCGTTTTTCGTAATCGTCCAGTTATCTAAAAAAAACTGTCGCTATGTTTATGTAATATTGTTTCGTTTCTTATAAAGTTCCTGCATTCTTTAATTGCTGTATATTATATACTTGTTTGAAAGCGGGCACTTCGCCGTACTCCAGCTTCCGATTTTCCAGTGGTACTCTTATCAAATACTATTTTCAGGTTCTGTGGTACTAGAGCAAATCAGATCGTGAGCGGAACCAATAAAGTGATTATTCTTTATCGTGGTTCTTATTCGACAAGATTTTCTATTCGCTATAGATATGGTAAATTTAGTCGTAATAATACGGTAGCAACATTAGTTATGGCAAAGTGTAAACTCAATTAGTGTTTTTTGTATTCGTTAATGAAAATAATACTATTTTTCTCACGCTCTTCCAGCGAGGTCGAAACTAGACATTTTATGCTTTTTTATTTGGTGCTCTCCTATTCAGCTATATCTCAAACATGTGCCTACAGTAAACATGTGCGGAAAGGAACTTCTGAGTGGCGCATATCATTTCCTACCTGGTCGAATACCTAAGAAGGTTTAAAACATGTGTTGTGACAGTATGTCACGTAGACGTGCACATGCACGCATATATACACGCCATTTACTATCAAGCGGTTATGAGGTTGATTATTCTGTAGTATGATCAGAACACTCCATGCCAATATACGTACATTCTAGCAGCTGCTGTGCTGGTCGATGCAGCGAAAACCTCAGCAATACCGACAAATATCACTAAAACATCCACGAAACCGCAGACACAACCACCAGCAATTATCATTGAACCATCCGAGGTACCGCAGACGCAACCACCAACAGTTGCCATTGAACCAGCCGAGGAATCGCAGACACAACCACCAAAAATTGTCATCGAACCATCCGAGATAGCGCAAACACAACCACCAACGTAAGTACAGCAGTCATATTTTCTTTATATTGGCTATTTCCTGCCAAAAAAAATTTTTTAATCCATCATCACATCTTCGAAAAAAAATCGGTTCAACAATAATGTTATCCGATATGTAATTCAATTCATATTTCAAATGCTGCTGCTTTCTAGGATCCTTTTAGTCGAATAGTTTGCTGTATGATCTAGAAAAAAGCTGATTTTGTTCTCGTTTTTTAATTTTTTTCCATTTAGTTTTCTTCATAAATACTGGTTTTCATGCATCGGAATGAGAATGAAAGATTTCTTATCATAAATAGAATTAACGTTTGATTGAAGAATATTCACCTAATTTAACAAATGAAAATGCACGCTCTAAAAGCTGGCACGATAAGTGCTTTTTATATTTTGTCCACTTAAGCAACCCATATTTCATAGGCTATAAACAGAAGACAAGATATGTAATGAATAATGCTCCCATTTTTTGAATAAAATGACTGCTCATGCAAATTTCCTACAGAAGATTCTCTTTTTCGTGTGGCCCGATCAGTCCAAAATGAAAATTTAATCTATCTAAAATTTCCGCAAAAATTCTGGCCATTCCAAAGCCTATGGCTCTCTTTGCAATTGCTAGATCATTGTGAACAAGGTTATAGGAGGCTGTCGTATGGTTTATATTATATCTGTTAAGTTTTGTGGTCTTGATTTCAAAAAATCTGAATTGAAACTGACCAACAGATAGACACAAACTTTCACAAAAATATATAGACATAGATATGACGTCATCATAACATGATTTTACAAAGCGATGCTGCACAAGTACATTTAAAGCCTATTCAGAATTTAAAATTGCATTTGGGCCAATATAATAAAGACATATGCCATCCTTATGTATTCTTATTTTCAGTTGCATACTTCTTCTCATTAAATTTGGTGATATAAAAAAAATATTTTGAATAACTAATCAAGCAATTGCAAGTAATTTTAATTACTCCTTAAGGATGGAGACGATCGTTGTGAACACAATTGATGAACACACGAACGGTGAAGCAAGTGGCGAAGAGGTTGAAGAATAAAGCGACAGTATGCATGAATTGTTGGGAATTGATTAAAGAAAAGTTCCGTCTATCATCACTGTTACTGCATCTATGATAAAAGTAATGAAGCAAATAACCACTGCAAATAATGATAATTAAAATCAATAAATAAGTAAGATGATAATTTTGTTATTATTCGTTCTATGTTAGTCATTTCATATCAGTAAGCATATCTACTCAAATACTGGATCAACTCTCCTACTTTCCCACTTTCTGCAATTTACATCTCAGAGGCTGCCATCTGAGTACCGCAACTTCTCCACTCCCTTCTCCTATTATTTGCAATTAACGTCTGAAAGACTACTATCTAAATACACATGGCCTTGCAATTTTACTACCCTCCATCCTCCTCTAGCGTCACCTATAATTTGCACCATCCAGCTGAACAAACCAAACATCCCAACTCTTATAGCTCTGTTCAAAAAATGGTAATTAAGTGGTATGCGTAAACACAGAATGATGAACAAACGATATGAGCGCTTAGTAATATGATTTTTATTCAGGAATTCAACTGAGTGGATATTTTAGAGGCAACAAAGCGATCCGTTATGCTTATAATAACAAAAACAGATGAATACAATACAAACATTTCTGATCACATGCAAAAAGATATCGCTTCCGTATTTCACCTGAAGTTACCTTATTTAGGCTCAATCTACGTATGTCTCCATGGCTATATTTAAAGGTAATAATAAGAATTCTATATGCATACGTCAGAGGTGAGCATAAGAAATCTATGAGGAGGAAACGATCTCAATGATAATCCTCAGGTTCTTCTTCTTGTAGCGTCTTAGCGCTTGCTAGCACTGTTTGTTCCCATTGCATTCACCTCTGGTTCATATTACTTTTCTATGAGAACTTTCTATTGTACTTGTAAGTCGAACGTTGGCAGTGGCGTTTTCTATAAAGTGCTTTTCATAAAATATTCTTCTCTATGCATATCCGACATCTATAAAGCTAAGATGCCAACAAATTTTGCATATGCTGTAAACGCTTAGAGATATGAGCTGTTAGCTTGCGGCCCTATCTCAAATTAGGTTGAAGCAGCATCACACCTTACAAGCAGGTATGCCGCTTTGAGGAAACACCACACTAAGTATCATTGAGGCGATAGAAACTTGACGAATAAGGAGAGTGTGTTTGTACAGAGACACAATGCAAATATGGTCGACCAGCTTTACCGAGGAGTCGAAGATGGCATAACGCCGCATTTAAACCGCTCACAACAATACTGCAAACAGATTGATGCACACATAGTTTTTTATTAGAAAAGTTATCAATTACTGTGTTATACATTTTTAGTTGAGCATATCGAAGCGCCCTAATTTCAGAGAACGCCTCATTCAAAAGAACGAAATAACAGAGAAAAGAAATAAATTTGACTGATATTAAACGAGCATTTTTAAACTCATATAGAAGCATTAAAATCAATGAGGATTCAATTTCGACATGTTGTTAACATTTATGAGAAAATATTCTGACGGAACTAATAACTAATAACATTTATGAGAAAATATTGAATTTACTGATACGGGAACGGAGAAAAAAAACGACGAAATATAATGAGGCCAAAATCACCAATGAAAAAAAAAACTTACATACTATAATAGATCGATAAACAACTGGAACTCTTCTCGTGGAAGTGACTTTATGAAAAATATCTAAGCATACACTATTGAAAACTATTGTGTTGGTATATATATATATATATATATATATGTAGACTATGATTGCTATCTAAAAACAATTAAATTCTCAAGTATAGTTATTGGAAACATTCTAAAAGCATACTTCCCGTCGTTGAAACCAACGCACGCAAGGAGGTCAGCACCAACCGGTACAATTTCACTCCATAAGCAATCTGCAATTCGATTGCATTTCAGAAACGACGTTGAAAGGAGAAATTCATGATGCACTAACAACTGAACGCTTCTATGCATTAGAAAGTGAAATTGTTGAAATATTCCATTTTTGTGATTCTATCAAAAGACAATAGTCAACCGTATTGCATTGAACATAAGCTCTGAGAGTTGCATAACTTAAACCTTCAGGGAGGGGGTGGACATACTTGAGAAAAGCAAAAAATAATTCACATTCTAAGAACTATCCTGCTTCAGTGAAACTATTTTCGAAATAAGAAGCTGCAACATATGCTTCTCGAATTGCGTATTTCTCCCGTTCACGTTATGTATGAATGAATTAAAGCCCATGAGGACATACTTCCATCGTCCGCATTCCATATCCTGGCGGTATGATCTGCAGAGACACTGATCATAAGGCGCTTCCAAGTGACTTGTTGTGGTAGGTAAATGGCGCAAGTGACCGACTCCTCATGCCCTTTATATTCACGAATAATTTTTCGCTGTCGCAAATCCCACATCTGTTAAAAAAGATCCTCAATAAATGGGTTAAAGACAATAAAAGAGGTAATGAACTTACTGAGGGAATTTAACTCATTCAAATTCAAAGTGAAAATCCATTTTAGGGTAGCTTTATTGCTAAAGTTTATTGCTAAAGTTGCGACGTTAATGCAGTCATTTAATTGAATCGTATTAGGAGCAAAGCCGAAGCCATAAGGGTATATCTTTGAGAGGCGTTTTGGCTATAGAAAATAAAAAATCTTTTTATTCCCAAAATTGCCTTTATGAATATGCAATCGTATTCATCAACTGTTTTAATCGAAACGAGATGAATATGGAAAATAAGAGGCATACCGTAATCTCACAACCATCTCCGTTAAAACCATTACTCGACGATAGGCAATAATTACCATCAGGAAGGAAATCACAATGCGTTAAAATGTGTCTCTTCTTTGGAAATTGATAAATGAGGTGAAGATCACGTGAATCCCATATTCTATAAATAATGCAGACAATGCAAAATTTTGCTAATGAGCAAGACAAAAAATGAGCAAAATTAATTTATCTTTATATAAAGCAGATCAACTGTGCAAATGGCGGAATTGTTAATTCAGTTGATTGTTATGCAAACTGTTCGAGTTCAACCTCCTACAGCGCCAAATACTCAGAAGCGGGCCGTAATATAATGGGCAACGAGCAAGTAACTGCTCAATGAACACCGAATTCTAAGAAATTGGGTGCATCTTGCTATGAACGAGGTGATGCAGCATCAACAATGAATGTTGTTTGGTAAGGAAGGGATCTGGAACTGTAAGATTAATGTTCTTTATCATGGGACAGGTCTTTAAGAGTTGCAAATTCTTCTATAAAAGTTTCTAGATGGAGTGACAAATTATAAAGGTTTTTGATCTTTCAGAAAGCATTAAATTTCTTTGAGGTAGTCTGCATCGAAAAATGAAACAGCCAATTCTATTCATCGGTAGCCATCCTGCTTAATCAGCATGCGTTTACGCGTTGTTTACTGTATTCATAAATCTAAAAATATTTAGCGCTTCCGTCTATAGCGTTGCCAACGGTGGACGCACACAGACTAGTGGCTGTGACAAATTTCAATCTCCCTCGATGTGTAACCGATCGAAAGCATTAATTTGGTTGCATTCAAATTTCAGTTAAAACGTAGCGAATTCCAAAAAATTTCGATAGATTAATCACCGAAAGTATTTGCCTAAAAACCGAATTTCAATTGCAATCGAAGAAAAGCCGAAAAAAATTTGAAATCAAACGTCGATTGCTTGGTCACCATCCCATTTCGCAAATTAGTTGCAATTTGAAATGCTCGAACGAGAGTATGATTTCTGTTAACGCTTTTAGTAGGCATGTTCAGAAGTGTCTTTTTTAAGTGCCTTAATTTCTAATAGAAATTACTTATTACCTAATCGTGTAAATTAACAAATAAAAAAACTCAGTTTTATGCAAATAACATACTTTAGTCCTTTGTCTTCGGCTGATTGAGCAAGTAAGTTATTTGCATGACAAAATGAGATATGAGTAACCTGTAATAGCGATTAATCAAAAGTGAAATTTATTTGATATACTAGGGTATCCCTTTAATATTTTATAAGCTGGTTTATAAAATCCCCACTGAATGTCTATGAAAAAAAAATTATCCATAATTTATGCAAGTTTAACCATCAAGGATGTGGGCAGTATTCGCATTCTCAGAATCTTCCATCATCTGACCGTTGTCCGTGCCTCATAACCTCATCAAACACCAATATGACCAATACGATCAGTGCGATAACAAAAAAGAACCAACATCTACAGCGAAAGTTCTCAATTAACACAGAATATCAAGGTCGATCAGCTAATTCAGATGAGAACAAATTTGAGTGATTAATAAATATTATTTCAGATTTCATAGAATAATTACTAACTGAAATTTCATCTTGAATATATTGTTTCTTCTTAAAAAATGCAAAAAAAAACGAAATGAAACTTACGAGGTTTCTAGAATATTGTACTGTTTGTGTATTCATACCAGTAGTTATATCCCAAATCCTCAACGTTGTATCCCTAGCGCCAGATACGCATCGTGTTTCTGTAGCAATATTATTCTTGCAAAAATTTGCATCCATACTATGCAACATATCGTATGCAATATTCACTCATATCGTAGGTTGAGAATGAATAAACAACACATTTCTCATCAATGTGATCAGAATATCTCACGAAAATGCATCTTCACATTAAATTTCCCATTTTAATCAGCTAAAGGTTGAAAGAAATTATGCCAGCTTTTGAAGGAATCTTGAAATCGCCGCAACGAGAACTGGTAAAAATCTCCTTTACCACCTTCTGAGAGGAGATTCGCTTTTATCACAAACTAGAGGTGAAAATATCAGTGGGGATTTCGCACTTTAGATGGTAAGAGCCGGTAAAAAATGGTCTGTAAAAGCGTATTTTAGTTGCTTTTACCAATTTACACCCTCAAAGTTAAACTGTATATGTTTCGGAAGCCTTGCATCATTACCGTTACATAAGAAATCGGAAACGATGAACTTACCATCAATCATAGCAAGACCCATAATACTCATTTGATGACCAGAAAATGTGTGTAATGTATGCGGTGAGTTGAATTGCCATAGCTTAAGAGTTGCATCTCTTGAACCACTAAGAATGTAATGTTTCCCACCAGCATTTCGATAAACAAGCTGTAATATTTCACGTATTGGGCAATAGTTGCCATTTTATGGTTGTTCTTGAGGTAAAATTGAACAATTTTTAATTTCCAGACAAACTTCTCCTTCATTTTTCGTTTTTTTTTCGGGAAAATTTTCATAGATACAAAACATATTTATAAATTTTTAAGTTTAAAAAATGGTAAATATCTAGATAGCTTAGTAATAAATACTCTATTTCATCAAGTTTTAACATAACAGCATAAAAATCTAATTTTTCTTTACGAAGATGAAGGTTATGAAGTAATTAAAATCACAAAAATGAACAACATTTCAAATATGTTAGCTTAAATTTCCTGTGGCTATTTTACGATGATTAAAGATACGCATTAGAATTCTTGAAAAATTTCATGGAAACGTGTTTCAATTGAGATAAGCACAAAGGATGAAATCCACTAACCTTAGTAACCTCCTTTTCATGTCCATACCACCTGAGGACGCATTCACCTGTATCAATATTATTCAATGCAATAACCTAAAAAAAACATTTTGAGCATAATTTGAATTTATCGTTGAGGAAATACTTTTTAATCATTAGAAATCAAAGAAATAAACACACTGTTTTAAATATAATTGTTGGAGAAAAAAAAAGAAAGGGTAACCTTATCTCTGCTGCCACTGATAACCATTCCAGGTCTCACAGGTGCTAAAGCTGCAACCGCATCACTATGAACAGGATTCCTTATAATCGGATGTTTGTCCATATAGCCTGTTGAACTTCGAGGCCTACAACAAGTTCACCCAAGTTCAAAATATAAGATCGGCTAGCTTTCCTGTTTGGATCAAATAGGAGTATGTCGTCGGGTATAGGAATAAATAACGATTTGAATCCACTCTTTTGACTAAGATGCTTCTTCTTCTCTTACTCGAACCTTGTTGTATCTCAACGTTTCAATAGCATATGAAGTTCATTATGTCTCAACCTCTTTCAACCGCGTATTTTTTAGAAAAACCGGTTGCCTCATTCTTCCCTTCTTTTCAATATATCCCACTTCCCACTTTCCTAAGTAATCCCTCTGGGAATTAATTTGCACAGTGCACGTACCAGATACATTTTGTCTATATAGTGTATAAATTTCTAAACGCTTACATTTTGAGTACAGTTGACTGCTCGGATGAAGTGAGTCTAGCGGCCCATCGTGAAAATCGTTGTGAAGCTGCATTCGCATCTCTTGTTGCTATCGTATTCAATTCAGATGGATCGTTTGTTGCCAAATGGGTATAATTATTGCCCATTTTAGCTAAAAATAAATGCAAAATAAAAATTAAAAAAAAACTTTTTGCAAACAAAGAAATCACACACACTAAGTTATATTTGCACATAAATAATTCAATAAATTGAAAATTTTCAACAAATAATTGAATAAAAAACATTTTCTTCAATCAATTTGATTAATAAAAATTTGCAATTAAAAAAATAAATTCCCTTATCGAAAAAAAACATTTAACGGTCGTTATTGGAAACGAGGGCTTTTAGCTTTTTTTTCTAGTAGACAAGACAAAAAAAGCCTATATTGAAAATTTAAATCTGCCGTATTCTTGATTATCTCATTTCTCCTTTCATTTATTTCTACTCTTCTTCAGTGAATTATATTTTCGAATGTCAATGTTACTGTTAAGACTTTCATTCATCCAATTATATTTGCCGCATAAGCATTTAACAATTTTCTTTAGTGAATTTGTTTGCGATACAATTATTTTTATTCATTAAATTCCTTCACTTTGCTCTATTCGGTGATCTGCTCTCCATCTTCACCTCACTTGCAACCATCATAAATAGAGCAATTAAATATGAGGTAAAAGAATTTCAAACTCAGAAAAAAAAGGAAAAAATGCAGACGTCATTCATTGGAATGGCTTTCTTTAGCTTAACGGTGTGCAATCATCCGTCAAAATTGGTCATAAAGCGGACGCAAATCCCCAAATTCATCAATAGTGCACCCATCTATTACCATATTGACCAACATAAAAAATGTAGCACCAACAACTTAGTCAATAGGCTCAAGTTATTTTCGCATTAAATAATCAGAATTACATATATCTGTGATTGCGTTCGACTAAGTAGAGAGAGAAAGAGTAAGAAAGTGGCAGGGAGGGATTCCTGTAGGATAGAAAATTTTACGAAGCTGTATGTAATTGAAGCTCTAACAATATTCTTCTGAACATCCACAATTACCCTACAAAGCGATTGTGCTCAATCATATATTTCCAGCAGCAACGCTCATAATGCTAAGACGCTCTTATAAGCAAAGTGCTTTATTCGAGAAGATAAAGAAATACATATGAAAATTTCAGAAGTATGAAACAACATTGAATATTGCAAATTCTATGACAGTTTAATGAATCTCAATGAATGAAGCACAATAGATATTGCAAACTTTGCATAAAATAATTGCAATCTTAATAGTGCAAAACTTGTTCAATCGATCGACAAAGAATGTTAATCAAATGCTATAAAACGTTGATCGAATTCCGCTTTTTTTTCGCATAATTTCAATCAAGAAGCACAAAAGAGATTCTAATCAACATTGCATGAATGCAACGATTGCAATGAGTGCAATGGCAAATGCAATAAATGCAATATAAGAAATGCACCGTTGCAAATAATAAAGTACTGTGCTTAAAGCAATACGTTCCTTTGCAGCCTCAGCATACTATACGATGCTAAGTTAAAGTTAGGTCATTATAAGAAATTAAACAAGTGGGAAACTGCGCCAAAGCAGAAGGCATGATATGCGCTTTCGTGTTCCACTCACCACATCATCTAATTCTATAGGCTGTCTACAAGTAACAAATTATGATTTCAATTATCTCCAAAGAGCTCGGCCATCTGCAGTCCCAACCGGCTATAAAATGCTCGCAAAATTTTTGGTACCTTTATATGCCTAAGGTTCCTTCCGGTCTAAAACTTGCCATCCGATGACGTACAATTTAATCGTCAAATCCCTTAATTCTTTTAATGGTTCCCCAAAAATGAAACTGCCTGACAGGTAAACAAACAGACACACACATACATACATACAAAAATAACCCGATGACATGCATCCAAATGCAGAAATGCATAAGAATAGCAACCAAAAAATAGTTCAATAGTGAGATTCAGCAGTGTCATAGTGGTGGCAAGCTCTCATGTTGATTTGCCACAGATCAATGGCGTTGGAGCGCTTTTTTCGATGGTCGTCTCTCATGCATTATTGAAAAGCGTCAGCATGAGGCGACTTAATTATGGTGGCTTTCTGCTGTCGACACTTTTGGTGTCAATATTCAACAGGATCATATACACATTGCAAGAATATACTTCCGTCTCGAAAGTTTCAACTTTAAAGCAGAGTTTAACTCATAATCTTTGAATTAGAAAGCAATCATGCATTATTGATATATATCGAGAGGCTAACAGATTTCAAGTACCATGAACTATTAAGCAGTTAATATTTGAAGGATCGAAGAAGAGTAGAGGGAAGAAGCCTGATGAGATGGATTTCATGGTGTCAGTAACTAAGGTGCAAAATTCGTAACATTGATAGTAATTCTAAAGCAAGCAAATATCGCCCAAATTTCTAGCCTAAACGGATGAAGATTTCGCTTTCAAAGAAACCTATCTAGCCGTAACGGTTTTTTTTCAACCAAATACATTAATATCTCCAAATAACACATTTACTGAGTAAATATCGCATAAATTTTCATATTCTTAATATTTGTTTTTGCAAATTTTTATTGTTAACAAATTTATGACAAATCATTTTATGTAAAACTCATAGTTTTTGATTTACGAACATTTTAAAGTTATTTCTCTAGAATGAAACCTCATTGCTTATTGGTTTTCCATCTACAATGCAAATCCGCTTTTTTAGAACCAAATTCTTTTAAATCTTTTGCGGAAAAAAAAGCGAACTCCCACATTAATAAGACTTCCTGCTTAGTGAACCTTCTTTGTTCTTTTGCGTCATAAAAATCGATAAGATAAGTTGTTTTCTTATGGCGTGAAATATCATAGATCATCTTCATAGTTACCGATATTTGAGGAGAAATTTAATTCCAATCATAAAAAACCTCTTCCACTCTCAAGGTTCACCCCCTCAAAAATATCGAGCATTTACTTGCCCGCGGTTATGGTCTGAAGTAATCAGGCACACATATGTTTCATTTTAGCTGAAATTTGCTTCTTTTTTTTCTTTCGTTTTTGCTGGCGCTGTGATTGCTATTCAAACTCTTACAAGCTACACCACGTGTGATTAACCGGTGCAAAATAAAATAAAAGTTTGACATCCTAGAAGTTCTCTAGCATTCTAGAAGTTCTACTGAATAAAAATTTCAAAGGAAACTTGCAGCACTAATATCCCTCGGAGCGGCGGAATAAGCAGCAACAAAGAAAACAATCGCGCTAATGCATTTCGGTGCACTGACATTTGGCCATCCTCTATGTTATCATGATCGCTAAGTGCAAACTGAATCATTTATAGGGAGGGATTACTCAACTTATTCAGGCTTAGTTCCTCTTTTCCTCATTTCTGAGCATTCCTCTAGTAATACCAGGGTTAAAGAACCGAACTTGAGTTTTTAACACATCAACAAAAACTTTATGAAGAAGGCGAAGGGCTTCAAAGGGCCCAAGAGGAGGCGAGAGAGAGGCGACATTTTTTGAGGATTGATTCTATTTCAGCCATCTAGCGTGGTTAAGACATTCGAACGAAACTCATTGATGAATTGAGGATCGCGCTAATACAGAGGGCTATTTCGTCGATAGCTCAAATAGCGCTTTAATTATTTACTCGGCACGCAATGTGAGGCGTTTCGAACATCGATGCCCTTAAAAATAACAATAAAAATAAAAATAAATTTGAGAAAGGATTAATCACAATGTTCGATATTTTAGATCGTCTGAAAATAATAAATTGCAGAAACTTCAAAAAAGAGACAACAACGAGAGCATGGCGAAATGCTATAGAACTGGTATCTTATCCCTCCCCCTCACCTTCTCCATAGGAGTTCGTTATTCGTTAATGGTGAATTTTTTATTGGATTTTAAAATTCTTGATCTTGCAAATTTTATTGATCGGCTTCACCCAAAAAGCGTACGAAAATGTTTATAGTTTTAGTCACCTTTTGTTGTGATGTTATAAGGTCCACAAAATAGTAATCGTCACGCCATCTTTAAGTAGCCTTCTCTTCTTCTTTATCCATCGAAAACCCTTCTGCAACACACCCCTCTCCTTCACCTCTCTTCTCCCCCCTCCCCCACTCCCCCACCTTTCACCAAATTAGGCGGTTGAAAACAGAGAATTTTCAACATTATATAATGCAAACTTTCAAATAAAGAGAATTTGAAATGAGTTATGCTGAAAATGTAACATCATTCATCAATTATTGTTTTATTTGGAATGAAAATCGAAATTCCTTCCCAATATTTTTTCAAGTGAGTAACCCTATTCAAAATTCAAGGCACTATTTACATTGTATCCTAATTGTATACAGTTAAGACAGTTTTTTTTCAACTTTCAAATCACAATATTGCATTCAATATATCGAAAAACAACAAATTCCTTTTAAATGTATTTCTATCAATATCGTTCGATTTCTTTCAATATTTCTTTCAATATTTCACAAAGATAGAAACTTCTTATATTGGAAAATCTCTCAAAAACATATTGCACTTTTGCAGCTTAACTATATTAACTTTATATTATATAGGATTTCGCACCATTTTTAGTCGTATAAAGTTAATACAGATTGAAGAAACATGAAAAGACTCCAAAGGATTCTGCATACTCTAGTATCCTTATAAATAATAAACTTGCGCACTCCATTACGGCAGCGAATGCTTACATGTTCTTTGATGATCACTTTCTATTGCAATTGGAATTGAACGATGGAGCCATTTGTGATGCACTGCATCGTTCTCTTCTTTAAAAGTTCGTATTTTTGTTTCATTCGGTGGAAATTTTTAGCTTTTGAATTTTGGGACTACTCTTTCATGGAAGTTTCCTCAAACTTAAGTCATTACTCATCAGTACCCCAATCTTTGCTAGCCTTTAACTTGATAAACGGAAATCCAGAAAGTGAGGCTTTATTTCTCTTTTAGGAAAATGAAGGAAGCGGAAGGAGGAGAAGGGCGTCTCAACCAGAGCCAACATCTTTAAGCTCCCACCCTCAACTTGATCATGCTCGATAACATCAAAACAGCCAAGTGAAGAAGGAAAAGCGCGAAAGGAGAACAAGCTGAGAGTCTGTATTTGTAAAACGATCAATATTCCAGGAGCAACTCTCCAGAAATTTTTCATACATTGGATATGTCATACTATTTTCCCACTCAATGCCGAGTTCATGAAGAATACCAAATTCGATAATATTGAATTGACATATGATGAACGAAAAGGAAAAACGGTTTATATATTACGTAAATAATGATCCCAAAAACGATGAATTCGTTGCCAAAATTTCTCTCGCTAATTTAATGGGCTTCAAATGTTCGCTGCATTTATATTTTATGAATATTCAATCCATTATAAACGATAAATTTGTGGAATCGACATATTTTGTGTTACATGGAGAAAGAGATATGAGAGTATTCGATGAGACATAGTTAAATAAGAATTCATCTTTTTTTCTGTTCGAAATTAAAGTTACGAGTTATTTCTGAATTGTAGAGAAGGAAAGTTTGGATATGGGACAGGAGGTACGATTAAAAAACATACTGAATATTAGTCGATGAATTACAATAACTGAATAATTAGATCTAATCATGAGTAAATTATGTATAAAATCAAGGTTATTGTTGAAAAATCGAGAATAAAAATCAAATGTTAAAAATCATTAATACAGCATTCTATATGTCCTAACTCTAACGCGGTCAATTTAAGCAAAAATTCGGTTGACATTCTTACAGCGGATATTCACGCGTAAAAAAAAGGCGCCAGTATCCACTGGAGATATAAATGATTATGTAGAATGTGCTTCTCTTCATGACTACATTTTCTTGAAAAAGCTGACAAACTACAAAAATCAACAACAAGGAACTAGCTAATATCAGACATAGATATACTTTTCCAGAAACTTTTTATACTTGATAGTTTTGATAGTTGCATCAACTTATGAGCTAGGTTTTAATCATCACACCTCATTTTTTTGTTGAGAAAAAATATGGCCGAAAATATTGAAAAAATTGGATTCAATTTTTATTTTTCTAGATTTCCCACATTCTTCTTTTCATTCAATAGTTCTCACGTTTTCTTTGAATTTCTTTTCATTCAATAGTTCTCACGTTTTCTTTGAATTTTTTTCTTTTTTTTTTTGCAATTACGAAACCTATCCGCCATGTGCTTTCTCTAATATTTATTCAATATGCACTATTTATAAACTTTTAGTTGGCCGCATATGTTTCTCTGACTAATTGATTGTTGCTCTAACAAAAGTTCTTATTTATAATGGCGAATTCCTTTCACATTTCCGTTTTTTTAAAATCATAACAGAGATACTGTTGTTGAATGCTTTTATTACTTTAATGAAGACAGAAAACCGAAAGAAAACAATTCACTGTTGAACTCTCCGAAAGTTTTTTTCCCCGACATTGCTCCTGAAAGATACCTTTTTGTTGTTTTGTAATGTGAGGTGGTTCCCGACGGGAAGGGTATTTGAGTGCAGGAGTTACACATTTCTCAAAGGTGTGGCATAAGATGTTGACAGGAGTGATTTTAGTTGAGGTATACATCGACTTATCAAAAGCAGTGAAAATTACCAAAATTAAGTTCACAATTTCAAGTAATTATTTCATGCATATACAAATATAAATGATGGCGTTTGAAGATCACAGACATTTATCTAAAGAGTAACAGGCATGCAATACAGGCTCTAGGAAGTAATTAATCACGTTTTGAACCTATCAAGTAATTCAAAGCATTACAGTATCCTAAAACACTACAGTAACTACCTGTCATGTGGCATTAGAGTAAATAAACTTTGAACTTATGTACTACAGTAGGTAAATTGTAGACCTATATGATTGCGTCGAAGAAACAAATAACATCTCATATCACCAAAGCATAAATCTCCTCAACCTTTCGCATCAATTTTTTCTTCCCAGTTCGAGGAATATTTTCGGTTAGCCTTTGAAAATATGCATACCGTGGTGTAAAAGTAGTATAGCTGTCTAATGCCGAACGATATAAAGCATATATATCTTATGTAATTGCAAATCCAAGAAGTTATAATTGTTCAACAATAATTTCAAATGTTTTCGAAACATGGTTATGTATTTGTAGACTTATATAATTGTGTCGAAGAAATATAATTAATCACATAATTACATTCGGAGAGATCCGTTATGAATGCTTCGTTGATTGAAATAAATAAAATATATAAGAGGTGAATATTAAATGACCATATTGTGAGATGAACTTAAGAAGAATTGTGGCCGACTGTAAAGGCAAGAGGTTTGCTTCAAAGTGGATAGGATTGCAGCAGATGAAAGGGAAGGGCACACAACATAGTGTGTGTTAATCGTGATGGTTTTGAAGCATGGTTGCTATGACGACGCGCCAGCCTTTAAAAGCGATCTATTCCGTTGCACACTTGTAAGCACGGATCGAGGCTACGCTATCCATTTATCCAGATGAGTTAATTCAAATAAATTAACCAAGATATGCAGTCAGTATGTGAGATTAAGGCATCGCTTATCTTGGAGTGGGAATGGTGAAAGGGAGGCACCAAATTTCCATGTACCAAATCTTCATCTGGGGAATGCGGGGAAGGTGAACTATCTTCACTTTTCGTTCGTTAATCCAATTTATTTTCACCGATTTTGAGGCAGCGGTACGTGGATGGCGACTGGGAGAGGTACGCCGCAGGTAGAGTCGACAGGGAAATATGTGAACAAAGGTATAAGAGCAAAGGTTAGTCAGCGCACCATACACATAATGGTGACGCTGAAATTGGAATTAGAATTGAAATTGAGCTTGTTGCTTACATCACGAGAAACAAAATATCTTCACGTATATACGAAGCAGATAAAAACTGGTGATTTCATTGCTTAAAATAGTTTCCTGCACAATTTTGAGCAAAATACTTATTGCTTGAGGTATATTGTTGATCGATATTTAAAGGTTCTTTTTGACCAACCTAATTATTGTAAATGAATTTCTATCTATGAATTTGGGTAGTAGATTGCAAGTATGTAGTCGATTAGATGATGGAGTTCTTTACTGATGAATAAGTGAAGCTCGCCTTTTCTCTTATGCATTCTGATCTCCCCACTTGATGAGGTCGAATTTTCTGAAGTTACATAGTATTGTTACTGCATTATTCATCGCCTTGCATAGAACATACGACTGTTCTGCTTTTGCTATGGAATTTTAAGTATTAGAAACTCATACTTTTGCCACATCAAATCATCAACTCTTTCTATTATTCGAAGTTTTACATTGTTCATAGACAAATGTAAAAGTGCATTTATATTGCCTTCTCTGAGTTTACTTCTCCTGTAAAAAGCACATTACTCAGTAACCGAAAATTTAGATCGGACTTTGAAAGGACTCAATAATGAAAGGAAGTTTTTTGTTTTTTGTTTTTTGTTTTTTTTTTTTTTTTTTTTTTTTTTTTTGAAAGCAGAGCTGATTAGTTGAAATAAGTCGAATGAAATTCTCCTTGCGCTGCAAAAGCGCTCCGCTCTAAACTTTTTACAAAAATATACCGCTCCTAGAAAAAAAAAAGCTTTCTCCTTTTCGTTACAGCACTTCAAAGAGAGATTTCTTCCCAACGTTTCAAATTAAAACACCTTCAAGCTTTCAAACTATTGTTTCCAGCTTGACTGTTGTGCCTTATCAAATTATGAAGAAAATAACTCACTTTTTAATCAACCCTTCCGCTTTCCCCCTCCCCAAGTACAAGGAAATAACAACTCGTGAAATTTTGTGCAAAGTAGCGGGCTTACCAGATTTCGAGAAAACATTGCAGAAGCGATGAGTGCGGAAGTATTAAAGATAACATGGATGGGCCGTAGAGTATTTGTCGTTTATATAAAGACGCAAATAACGACTGCATCATCGATCATACTTAAGTCAAATTTGGTTTAGCAAAGATGGTCATTCATTTCGCATTAACAATGGAAGCTTTCTGAGAGACCATAAGAAACTAAAGCAATTTTGCTAATGTATATATGACTTTTTCAAAGGTGAAATAGGGGATAGGACAAAGGGATGGAGAAGGGATCTGACCTGATTGTATTTAGATCACAAGTAAGGCTCAACTCCACGATAATCTACATTAGTAACCACGATGTCAAAAAGACATTCATTGCTAGTTTCTTATGCAGTCTGTGTAATTGGCCTGAAATGCATATGGGGATATCTTGTCTGCGCAGAGATATGTGAATTTCTGTGGGTGTCTGTCTGTCAATATTGCAATTTCAATTTGTAGAAGCCGAAAGGTAAGACTTCGAAATATGAATGGTAAAAACCACTGAAAATATTCAAAATCGAGCGACTCTTAAAGCTTAATATTATTGAGCGCTTTGTCATTGCTTTTGCATATTGGGCAAATATTTCGCTCGGTAAATACTGTGTCAAATCTCGTGGCGCGGCTTCCCGTTTTCATTTATATTTTTGCGTTAAAAGTCGAACCAATGTCGGCATTCATTGGCTTCTGTAGCATTTCTACAAATGTTCACCACAGTGTACTGTGTATTTACTTGGTTGATTAAACTCGAGGTTTAGGGAAGTTGCGGCAATGAAGTTTGCTTGAATCTATCCTCTTCACTCCCATTGCTGATCTCTTCTGAGTTATGTCGTCGCTTTTAGGTTCGTATTTGATAAATCGTTTTGATTGCGGCATCCGTAAAGAGCAACTCTGACACATTTTACCTCTTCTTCAAGTTCGTCTTATTTAGTGCAGTCTATGGTATTAAATTATGGCTTCTATATGTTTACTGTATTTAAATTGTTTGATTGTTATAAAAAAATGTGCTCTCTTATCGTAATTGTTGCCGTTTAGAGTAAGGTTGTAATCAAAACGAAAAATATCGTTTAATGAGAATCTGGGGGTACGAATAGAAGGTTTCTTTTAGAATGCTTTTATTTCGATAGCGTACTCCCTCATTATTTCTCTGCTACTCGATAATATTATCTCTACTACTCGATAAGTATCAAAAACAAAGTATTAGGAATTATTTTTAAAGCTCCTTCAAATCGAAGTATTTCGGATTCGAGCAAGTTTAAGAAAAACCTCTCAATCGTTAAGCGTAACCTTTCAGAGATGATATATATTCCTCTAAAATTTCGCTTATTTTGCAACCAAAAATTTGCCGCATCACTTTTTTTTTTGCTCACTTTTCATTGGTCGTTTTATATTTTACTTTGTTTCTACGGCGTCCTGGCATTGCAAAATATCAACCTTCAGATATATTATTTCTAATGCTATTAAGCATTGCTGTTTTTATTCAACTTTGTCACTTAATTGTAATGCTTTCTGATTGTTTGGGTGCTGTGATGAGATGGCGAGGTCGCATACGAGCACACACGCTAAAGGGTCGTGATGTGATGGGTGTTTTAAGCGGAGTGATCTTTTATTGCTCAACATTAACCACACATGTGTCATTGTCTTAAATGGGAATGTGGGGTATTCTCCTCGTATATTCCACTCAAATACTTTATCTAGCCTTATCGACTAAACATTTGCATCTTAGGTGATTTTCGTCCATCCAGAGAAATAAAATTTCAATTTGGTAGCTGTATTAACAAGATTTTTCTTGCCAAAGTTGATGATTACCAACAAAATTTTGCTTCTTCTCATAATTTCACTATTTGATTGAAATTGACGAGCGATCCACATCGAAAAATTTCCTCTCATGGAAGTAGATGAATTGAAAAACTAATATAATATAGATGAAGAATTTCCATTACTTTTTTTTTGTTGTTAGGTTGTTCATGCATATGCTAAATAACTAAGTGAACGCAATAAATTGTCCATAGTCAATCATTTTTACTAGATCGCAGTTGCTATGAAATTTTATCGCCTTTTTCGCCTATAATGATGTCTATTTTCCACACTGATTCAATTGTGCGTTTCTATTTCATAAATAACGCTAATAAAATTACCAGATCAATTTAATTTAGAAGTTAATGACTAGAGTTCTACGCTTTTTTTTCATAAAATCTTGTGGAATTTCGAAGTAGTTTTCGTTTTTATGATGTATACTTCTAGCTGTGCATACGCTAAATGTTCGCACATGTGTGCAGTAATCCGTCTGTCTGTTCGTCTATCCGATGTTTTCAAATTGAAGGTAAAAAACATTTTCGGCGGTATTATATTCTCCTGAATTGCAATCTGCCATCGAATCAACAAGGCTAGTTTAAACTTAGTCTCTCTTCTTGCCGAAATCAGTAACCAACCACGCCCTGCTCATATTCATATGGTCGTTGGTTGAACTCAATACTGATTGAGGGCGAAGCAGCGTTTAATCCAAACTGCAGGTGAACTCTCTGAACTAATGTTCTTCTTATCTATTAGAAAGTGCTTTACATCCAAAAGATTATGATTCAACATCTAACTGAGGTTTCATAGTATCGAGCAGTCGTATAGGAAGCACTTATTGCATTTTGTTTCGTTTGTTGAATACTTATACAAATGCTAAAGTGCTAGATTGAACTGCAAAAAGCGCGTTTTTTGCTTTTGGCATTGACGCATAGTATCGCTCGCTCGTTGTTTCTATTAGCAAATGAGAGTGTTCATTTGTGAATTCGTTTATGCTCCAATTCACTCTATAATTTCCCACTGAAGGACTTTTATATGAGGTACAAAAAAATTCTTCATTTGTAAGCAATTAGTTATGAAGCGTATTTGATGAAGAATCTATAGCATTAAAAAAAACTATTCATAGATGTGATACTGAGAATATGTACGATGCACTATCGTATTTGAGAGGACTTTCAAATATTACATTAAAAATGAATTCAATGCTTAAAGTTCGATTTTGCTTTTGCCTCATATTTTATTGTTATGAGAGGAGAGAGGATATTTCAGAATTACTTGAAGCGACTTCGATACTACTCAGCGTTTGTTATTTGTTTTACGCTTTCATGCAATCTGAGTGATCCTAAAAGTTGTGGGTTTCGATGTTTGCTTTAACAGCGTGATATTTGATCGATTTGTTCTTTATGTCAATAAGACTCTTGTGTTTATGTCAATTTCGTGAAATTTTGCAACTTCAATTTATATAACGCTGTTATTCGTGAATAAACCGTATTAGAGATTGGGAACTTAAGTGGTCATAGTAGAAAGCCGGGCGCTCCAAGAGGCTTCTAAGAGGGTATTCCAAAAATGGACACAATGGGCACAAGGGGTAAGCAGATGACATTTGAGATGTTAATGAAACATTTCATAGTTTATTTCATAGGACTAATTTTCATGATCAGTGTTTCATTGTGACGGAAATGGAAGTTGTGAGCTTCCGACTTTGGTCAACGCCATCAAAAATGAGATACTGTCCGATCCTATGATGATGAGTTAAAAAGTTTTTAACTCATCACCTGCTACTGTTTTCACTTAACTACAACTAGTAGATAAAACTGTTGGTTGTTAAAATTTCATAGAATAGAGAAATGAAAAATGTCTTCTTGAGATGTAAATTTTTTTTCATTTCAGCACAGGAGGTGCCTACGATAAAGACGAGTTATTTTGCACTAGAAGCTTGCTATTGTTCTATATTTTCGCCAATTTTCTTTTTGTCTCGAAATTTTCCCGATTCCAAAATCCTTTCCAATATATCTTATGTCTTTTCCTGCTTCTCAGCCTGTTCCTTTTCCCATATCTTATTATTCCTTCAACATATTTCCTTATACTTCACCAAGTCCTACATTCATTTTGTAATCATTTTGCAAATTTTGTAATAGAACGTATAACGGAGAAAACGTTTTTTTTTTGGTGAGGTTGTCGGGATGATACAATCGCCGTAAGATGGTGATGTGGAATATGTGAAGCGTTACAGTTGATTACTGTAAAAACGATCACCTTTACATCATTCAACATTTGCGGCACTTTTTATATTTCCATCATTGTAAACATTCACCGTAACATTTAACTTTATAAAAAAACTAGCGATTCCTTTAGTTGTGACTCTCTTTAGATCGCTTTTCATGATCACAATAAAGGAGTTTCTTCTTCTTCGAGATAAATGTAACATGATAGGAGAACAAAAAAAGTATAACAAATGTTCTATTGCAAAAGAATCCGACGAAAAGAACCGGAAATGAACATGAAGTATGAGTTTCTTCAGCAACGAGAAAAATATACCACTAGGAGCAGCCCAACCATAACAGATAGGATTAGATGATGTTTCATGTATTAAACAATAATAATGATCAGGTGGAAGTTGTATATTTAGAAAAATATTGATAATCTATGCATGGAAGATTAAAAGATTTGCAGCCACGGTTGTTTTACTTGCTGAAAGGTTGAGCGATTTGTTAATCTTCTCTTTTCACTTGCTATTGCTAAGATATTCATTTTTATGGGCCGAAAGTCTATTTCTTTAGGCGTGTTATTAATGGAGAGTTATATACTATGCAATTGTTATAATTAAAGATTTGAGAACTGCTTAAATGATCGTTGAATCGAGTGAAAACGAAAACGAAATAGCTGGTGAAAACGTTTTAGTATTAGTAGGTTTCTTATTCTAATGATGAATTTCGTTCGTCTGTGCGCACAAACTCTTTGCACTATTTTATTTACCATTTTCTTCTTATTATAAATAAAGGAAACATTTTAATGAAACTATTTAAGCAGATCGCTTTAGTGACCACTGCACTTGTTATGGCTTCGCATTGCCCATATTTAAGTGTGCTCACAGTGGCCTTTGATGAACTTTGTTCCGCCTAAGGGCATTATGGCAATGTCGAATCTCTGCCCATGTAGGTATCTGTCTACCCGGCTGTCTGTCTGTATATCTGTATCCGGTAATTTCAACTTATGGACAGTTGAAGCTAGCGTTATGAAATTCGAAGGATATTATATCCTCCACCCGATGACCTCCATAATATATTTTATGAGGGTCATATTCATAGACTCCTCTATCACATTTCACATTCATTTACCTGCTTAAACATTTACCAGCCTAAATTGAAGCTTTACAAATCTGAAAATTTGTCCCACAAAGTTTAGAATATTCATGATTTCAGAGTTTCATTAGAGATTACGTGATCCTTTATCAAAGCGACACCGTTAGTTGGGAATTTCTTGTTTTATTTTAAAAGAGCTCTAACTAATGAAATGATGAAGGTGTGCTCCGGTCTTCGTTCTGAGAACGCTCCGGTCATGGCTTTAAAGCATTTTTAACATTTTTCTTGCGTGCTCGTCAAGGATGGCAAGAAACTTTCTGTGTAATCAACCCCCTCCCTCCACTTTTCCATAACATGAAATAACTATTTTTGTATTATTCATGAAGAGTTGACATTCGTTGATTCGCCGATTATAAAGTGCAAATATGCGATGATTTGCGGCTTTTCAGCCACAATCGTTTCAGCAAATATGGCGGCGAATGAAGGGACGGCTACAATTTGTCTTCGCAAGTCGATTCGAAGATAAGTTTGAAAGCGCAACAGTGATCACACCACTATGATCATTGCGATGATAAGCGAACAATATTTGTTGTAGGCATCGTTGAAGAGTGGGGCCGACACTCAATTTGACCTTCAAACGATCGAATATATTTAAAAAGGAAACTCTCATCCTTTTCATGGTAGAACATCGTAGCGACATTTATCAATCATCGATAGCGCCGAACACGACAATTTGAATTTGTGAACTTTTCAAGCTTGTTTTGTTGATCGCAAAACTTAAAAGTGGTTTTGACAAGCGACAAGGTCGTATGAACATTTCTTGATTAAATAATGCCGCTAATTTGTGGAGACGATAAATAGTGGAGCGAATTCTTTGAAAATGAGGATTATTACTTTCGATTTCGGGAATATTTACAATCTAATTTCCCAAGTTTTACTCATAGACACAAATTGGAAGGTTGCTATAAGTTATAAATACTCTTCTAAACTAGCAGAACAAAGAAATAAATTTTTTTCCCCAAAAATTTGCTCCATTCTTTGTGAATTAACAAATTAGAAATATTATTCAATCAAAGGTATGCTTGCTATGTAAAAGTGGGAGGAAGGAGAAATATTTCTAAATAATAATTAAAAACAATTTAGCGAAATCTGTGAATCAGCTAATCAGCTATATCCTCGTGACCTACTTTATTAGAGAGTGTTCCACAACAGGCTCATATCGATTACCTGAGTGATTTATTCACCTTTGCGCTTCATGCCTCACGTACTAAATGTTCGTTCATTGTATTCGAAGATGAGCTCATTTTCATCATCTTGATAGATATTTGCATGTTTCCAAAAAAACTACAATTCCCGAGAGAGAGATAAGTTAACAGACGTGGAATAATGCCTTCATTTGAATATATATATATATATATATATATATATATATATATATATATATAATGTGTAAAAATACTCGCTTCACCCAGTCATCCTTTTCCCATTTGTCTTCTTTCTTTACCTTTGTTTGCTGGTGCATTCTATGAACTCATCGATATTCCAATATTATAAACAAGCGTTAAAGCTTGTTGGTAAATAGTACGGTTATCTACGATAAAAAGATGAGATTAAATCCGAGCAAATTGCATCTGAAAACCTATGAAGGATACGTAAATACTCGAAACACAAAAAATACTCGCTGATAGGTAGTATTTGCGAATTTGCGAAGAAAAAAACACGATGGCCGTAAGACAAAAAAATTCCAACTGATAGTTCCAATATGCTGAGTGCTCAATTGCTTTTTATCTGCAAAACAGTATAATCGTAAGCTACGTAAAGCTTGCGAATGCACTATGAGTTGAGGTTGAATTTCAAGTTCAGATGCTTTGCTTTCCTTTCGAATATACCAAGAATATTCTGATCACAGTAATTAAATATTTATCATTCCCTATCTTTGTTATCACTTATCATTTATATCAAAACAATTATACATGCAGATGGCTATTCTCGGATGATGTATGGAATACGCTAGTTTCTGGGATGATATAGACGATCCATACAATTACAAACTGACGGTGGCTACTCTCAATCATCAAATCATTGTCGTTTACAATCTTAAAGGTAGCCAAGTACTATCTTGATTCGTCGAATATCGAACACCGAATCAAATAGTCTGCAGTAAAGTTAAATGAGAGCAAAAACGACGATATCGAAGGTCAATGCAATGCAATTGACGATCGAATGTATAAGTGATCAGATAAAAATCGATTGTATCCACATCGACCATGAGTTTTTTCACCACAATGTTCATATATACAAATGTATAGAGACCGCTATCTTTACAAAGATTTCCATTTAAAGATTACGATTTTTTTTTTTCAAATCATTTCAATGATATTTACAGCATGTTGATTTTGCCCGAAAAAAAAAAAGAGAAAAAACTCGCACTTAACAATGATTGTAGTTCCTCTTTGATAGAGCCGCCGAATTGAGTTTGCTAACGTCTCTTTGTATTGTTCATTCTTTATTCTTTTATACGATAATCTCAACCTTTTAAGTTATGAATTATAGGTGTTACTTGTTATGAATCTTCTAACAAAGTAAATTTAGCTGTTCGGTTGATCTAGGGTAGAATTCTATAAGGAGAGGATGAGGTGAAGAGGTGAAGAGAATCTGAATAGAAAAAAAAAATAAAAAAAAAAGAAAAAACTTGAGTTAATCTCTTCATTTAACATATGCAATATTCATATAGCATACAGTTCACTCTGTCCATTTAATTATTTGTTTATTTTTTACTTCTTCTCATTGAGTGTTTTTATTAATGTTTAACACTTAATTATATATATTTTATTCAATATGGAAGTATTACTCATCTCATCACTAACTTCAAAACAATTCGAATCCGATTTATGATTCAAGAAACGCATTTGAAAAATTCCTCAGGATGCAACGGTAATTGAGTTTTCTAATACTGAATAAAATACCCTATCATTCCCTCTGGGAATTATGGATAGGAAAAGTTTATAAGATTGTAGACTAAAGATTAGAGAATTTTTATTAAAGACACGAATAAAAATCTTCAATTAATCTCTAATTAAACGATATTTTTCACTATCTCATTCAACAATACATTTTTCGAAGTAAGATGCAATGTGCACTCTTCATCATTTATGAATTGCAACAAAAACAAATGCAAAAATATATTTATATTTTAAGGTGACGTATTGAGCAAGGATTTAGATTAACGAATCCACTTCTCAATTTCTTTCACTTTTAATCCATCTCGATTATCTTCATCTTATCGACAAATTGGATTATGTTAGGTGTTGCATTCACCTTAAATTGATCTGTTTGATTTTATGCATAAAATTCATATTCTTACATTTGAAATTTTTATGTCGATTTGGATTTTAGATTTTAGTATTTTAGAAAAAAAAAATTTTTCAGCTTTCTTCATTGCATCGCAATTGCTATCATAATTAAACATGTTTGCATATCAAATCGCCTTTCATTGTTCACAATGAAATCGTTACGCTATTTCAATGATAGCAAAGAGTCTCTGTCCCATTATACATCACCGAACGGTTCAACGTCAACTCATTAAGAACGTTCATTGAGACGAATAAAACGACTATCGGTCACATCAAAGCCGAATAATATGAGGATGTAAAGCGTGTTTGGCTTTTGAGATGTTCTAAAATAATTCGGGGAACTTATATCTTTATTTGTTCTGATTTAATTTGAATATTCATATTATATAATGAATTTTTCATTAACGAATGCAATATCAATAACAACAGAGGAGTAACTATCAAGAAATATTTATAGCTCAATTTAATATTGATCACTGACAGATTTATTAAGGTTCAATTAAAGTTTTTTTTTCTGCAAATTGAAATAAATTTCATGAGTTGCTGGAAACATAGAACGTCCATAATTTATTAAATTCATTGTTTTCCGCATCGATCATATTTACACCTGCAGTTGATATGAAGAACTATTTGTTCAATAACCTTTGTAATTTGTTCCGTTGAATATAAGCAACATTTTGGGATGAAAAAAGACGGCCAAATTTCCGCTTTAATCTATACTTATTGATAATCTTATCCGAAATTAACATATTTTTTGCAGAAAAGAATTTGAAACTATTTGCTCTCATTCAAAACACTAAATTCAAGCGTCAAGATCGAATGATAAAAGTTATCAATTTGCATATTTTCAGCACTTATTTAAAATTGCTCTCGATTAAAAAAGTATAGAACGAAAGAAAATATAATGCCAAATTGCAAACAAAGATAAACGTAGCGATGCTTTTATGAAAACTAGTAAACGATCTTGCAAACAAAATGAAAAATCACTATTAGGCGTAATATCTCAACATTTTCCACTTCTAATGCCCCTCCCCTTCGCTCACTCATTACTCACTTTTTCAATAGCCCCCTCCTCTACCTGTTCTTTATTTGCTCTCTTATATTCATATTTTCATCAAACATTTTTGCGATCATTTTCCTCACAGAGCTATTGGTTTGTTTGACCTCCCAAAACCCGTTGACTTCATATTGCAGTCAGCAAATGGTATTTGATAATGGCGATTTTGGCCAAAAAAAAGGTAATTAAATGGCTATACGCCACTCATAAAAACCTTCGTCTAGTGCCACTCACTACTTAGATCAAAGTCGGTATTTGAAGTTTCAAATCGGAGATGGAATGTAAAGCCGCGCGTCATCACTAAAGAACACTGATCGCTCATGCTGTGGAACATAAAATTGGCATTGTGTTACGGTATTCGAATGTGAAAGCATTCGATTCATTGAACGTCTACGAATCACTATTACGGCCACTCAGTGACTATATTCAAAATGTTAGATGCCTCATTAGCTATCAGTTGGAATTTTCTTCCTCTTTTATCAGTTATCACTCGGATACCTGGATAGAAAATCAGTGATTACGGCAGATGAAGGATAATCACATAATTAACTGAAATTTGTGTCTTTTACCTTCGATATTTTTTACGTAGATATCGATGACAGTGGAATTGATAGATAAATGAACAACAATGTGATCAAATCTATTCCTTTCCTCTAATTTCTATGAAAATACTTGAGGTGCAAATATTGTGATAGGCAGGAAACACTTTTTTTTTTGCTCTTTTAACATTCACTAAGCAGTTAGTCACGTCCAAAAATGCATCACTTAGGAAGACACTTTTGTATCAGGTCATGAACATCTTTGCGATTTTACTCCGCCTACTTTCGATATATTTAAGTCTCATGCTACCCTACAATTTGGCATAAAAACAGTTAGGAAAATGGGTGGAACGTTGCTTGTTGGCATATCTTCAGTTTTTCGTAGTGATCGGCGTACCTCGCTGCCTTCTCTCCTCTCTTCTCCATCCCTTCCCTCTATATACCCTCTTCCCCCTCCCCCTACCCCCACCCACCGATCCGAACCTTCTCCTCCTTAAAGCAATTCGAATGAGCAAGCTAGAAATGAAAGTTTTGTTGAAAAATGCAGAGAAATTCACGATATTTTTGCGAATGCAAGCATTTAACACTAATAGTGATTACATTAAGATGTTTATATCGCCTCGGCGATTAATTATTCGTACATCATCTCTTTGTATATATGCAAATTCAACTGTAGTTCAATTGTACCGTCGCTTTTTTTCAGAAATATTCTGGTAGAGTTCTAAGCATATTCCCATTCTTCCTAGCCATTCAGGTGTTCACAACCTATTGACTTTCTTAATGAAAATTGAATTCTATAAAACCATTTTCCTATTCGCATCTCTAAAGGTATTCTTTAAGAATCTCAAGCAATCGATATCGCCTATTTAAATATATAATTATATCTATTGAAAAAAAAGCATCGTTATTTGCGTAGCAGTTGGATACTGTCGTTTCGCATCGATAACAAATTTGCAATTCGCAAGGCCATTATCGTAAATCAATCGTTTTTTTTTTATTGCGTTCCCATTTGAATGTTTGTTTTGTCATCAATTGTAGCGTTCTTATGTGCAAATTGCATTGTTGGTTATCCTCTTTCCACCACTTTGACCTTTTCGTTTACTACGAAAATTCCATTTGAAAGTTATTTGTTAGAGATTAGAAGAAACTCTACTGAATAGTAATACGGTTACTAAATTTTAGCTTGATGAAAATCTCGTAGGAGGATGATTATAGGTTGAGTAGAGAAAATATCAAAAAAAAAAACAACTATGAAATAGGAAAGAATGAATTCAATCCCTAATTTGGAAGAAAGTCCATAAATATGTTAAATTTATGAAAATTCACGAAAAAAAATTTTAATGCACATTTCTTATGAAAGCATTTGATAGACAGCAAAGGTGAATGGATCATAAGCACTGTTTAGATGATAATCGAGCTTGAGCTTTTGCAATAATTTGCAATTTCTACACCTGATGCTACAAGTTGAGTAATTCTTTTCGAGAAACATAGAAAGCGAGCCAAATTTTTTTTTTTAAAGAAGGAGATGAGGATCGCCCCTTCTCGATCTTTCTTCATCGAAACTTCCCCATTCGTCAGACAACATCGAATATTACATTTCAATCAGTCGCCATTATTTAGGCAAAAGTCGCTGAGGTGATCTTGAAGCTTATATAGTGAACGCTTAATTGATAAGCTCTAGTCTAAATGTACAAGCAATTAGCGAGATTGGTCCTGCCACGAATCCCTTAATATCGTTCTACAGTATACATAGGGAAAGCGAAAGGATGAATGTACATTATGACATGTTCGTTTTGCTTATCGGAGCGATTTCATCACTTTCGCTTTTCACCGTCAGTTCGAACATGGTGATAAGCTGATATAGGCTTTTTATCACTTTGCTTAAAGTGAACTATTATGACCTCTGATAAGACAGCTCAACGGTTTTTGCCTGTTCATTTTTTAAAATTGCGCAATATGTTTTCTCGTAGCTTATAGAGCGTACCTCATATATATATATATATATATATATATATATTATATATATATATATATATATATATATATATCACAAAAGATCGAGAAATGATGCGTTTTTTGAGCGAATGAAATGCCATCTTGAGATCGATATATGCCTTGAAAAAAAAAGGTGCACGTGCGGTTGCTTTTTAACGATATTGGATCCCGTAATCATTGCAAAGCGAAAACTCATATGATGGCATTATATCATCGCATTCCTCTCTGATGATATAGGATTCGATGTCTGCGGAATTGGAGTCTGCCTACGAAATGGAAATACTATGGAGAAGAAATCTCAAATTGTAGGCGTTACTTTTATTGTCTGATAAAAAAAAGCGCTTAGCGAGTATTTGTGAATTGGGGCCGATCACATTGATGTTTTGCTCAGCGATTGTATCATCGAGATTTCACCTGATACCTTTTGTAGAGAATACTAAGCGAATTGATAATCGATGTATGTGCTGATAGGTATATCAAGACTACAATGCATTTTACACACACTGATACGAAGAAAAACTCAAAAAAAAAGAAAAAAAAAAGAAAGAGAGATGAAAATCTCTCTCGGTGTTTCTTTTCGTTAAACGTAAAGTGCGATATTACAGTTTTCTATCAAGGAACGGTAAGTTTTGTGACGAATATCAGTTAAATTTCGTTTGAAGAAAAAAAAGAAAAAAAGAGAGAGAGAAGCCGAAACGAATGACTTTTTTTTGCGTTGGAAAAACTGTATGATAAATTCTGTTGATTAGAAAATAAGGTGCTCTCGAGTAAGATGGCAATCGCCACGACACCGTACACATCGCTAATCGTTTTAGGTGGAAACCGGCCCGAATCATCTTTCAATCAAAATGGCCTTTGTTGTGGCGACCGTATACACAAGGTCGATTCACGTTTTCTTTGATAATCATCTAAACGTTTTTTTTCTTTTTAATTTCGGTTTTTACGACAAAACTTTGTACTCTCTTCAAACACTTTTTTCTTATTGCTAGTTTTTCGCGCACTTCAAACTCTCCGAAGAAAAAAAGTATACAACATAGAAAACCTTGAAAATCATTATAGTTCATTTGTTGTTCACGATGAAAGATACAAAATAAAATCTGCAGCTTATAAATCGTCAATGCATTATTAGGCATTTAATGTTCAATTGTGATAATATTATGAACAAAACAACGTTTTAATAGTAATACGTGATACGCTTTCCGAACCTAACACACCTATGTTCTCACGGTGAGCACCAAAATAGTCAGAATTTTATGCACTGAATGAAGTGGGGGGTGGGGGGGGGGGGGGGGGGGGGGGGGGGGAGCAGAAAAGAGACAAGAGGGGTCCATCATCTTAATTTTGACGCTGAGAAGCTTTCCTTCCTCCCTTTCCTTTAATTCACCTTCCCTCCCCTCAAATAAGCCAATAGTATTTAAAATTTCATGAGTTTTTGCCTGGCTCTCTGACGAAAAAAATTTCCTGCAGCAGGTAATTTAGATGTTTTTCCCCTTCTTTCCCTCCCACGCCACCATCGTCTCCTCCTTCTATCCAGAAACCTTCTTGATCTTACCGAATGTATCACTCCTAAATATGTGACTTTGCATACCTCTCACCAATATCATTCAATCCCGTAAGTAATTGGCAGGAAGAAAATATGCAGAATAGTGCTTCATAAATGCCTCTAGAATTTGATCAACCCGAGCGCAAGTGCAAATTTTTCAAAAAAAAAAAAAAAGATCTGTTTCTTTGCAACCCCACCATTAAATTTCACATATGCAAATTTTAAATGTTTTTATCTTTTATCGAAAATTAATAGAGCATCATAAAAGACGCCATAGCAAATTACCCTATTTTGCGTATTATGCCTAACAAATTTTATGACTCTAGCTTTGTTAGCTTCTTCTTTTGAACTTAGCAAACATACAGACAGACAAATAGACATATACGCGCAGACATGACGTCACCGTAATGTAGGTGGTGTTGTGTTTTATTAAAATCCACCCTGCAAAATGATATGGAAAATTATGCACTTTTTTTTTATCCGTTTGCATAATGCAATCAACATATCTTGCAGTTAGATTTTCAAAAAAAAAAACGATCTCAGCTGTTATCTCAACTTTCATTTTATAAAGAGGGCAAAGGTCAAACCTTGTCTTCCTATATTGCTGACAAAACAATCGAATTTTCTCGATTATACAAGAAAGAAAAATCGTTAGAGAGCGCAAAAAAACTGTTACGTAGCCTATTGGTCCGAAAAAATTCTCTCACGTTTAAAAGACTGTTAAAAGATTTTAGCGATAATTTAAAGAGAAACGAAAATTAATTATTGAGGGAGAGGGGTCATTTGATGTATTCAACTATCTAAATAAGGTGTATGAATGAAAAAAGTTTCATCGTTGGATTAGATTAAGAGGCATTGAGAAGATCAATGTCCCCACTGATTACAAACAAAAAAAAACGTTAGNTATTAAATTTTTTTCTACGTTATAGAAATGAGAAGAAAAAGAAGTCAATTTTATTCATCGCACAATGATGTTGTTAAATCTGTCAACTCTTCTCTAAAAGATATCTGGTTCATATTGAAATATTTTCGAATTCTTAATTAAATTCAGTATTTTTTTTCGGTATAAATTCAGTTTTATTTTTTGTTTTTCAGGCACTCGTAATTTTCGTTTTGCGGTTATATTTCGAATAAACGACTCAATAGCGAAGCGTTAAAAATATATGAAGGGATGAAGAAAATAGGTATAATGCCTTTTTTGAGTTATATTCTGTTTCATTCCCCGGAAAGAAATATTTAGGCAGAAAAGGTTCATTTTTCAAAAAAAAAAAGAATTTAAAGACATTCACATCTGTAATTTGATTTTTGTCTTTTTTGTCAACATTTTTGTCAAGCGTCAATGGATTGTCAAAATTTTATTAAAGATATTCTCAAATTTATGGTGGAAACAATTTCATCATCAAATATGTTAAAAATCTTGCGGACGATCTCAAAAATATGACCGATATGGCCAACTCATTTTTGTCCACTTTTGACCAGGAATGTTCACTTAAAGCTTAAGCTTATCTGGATCCATCGATACAATTATGAGGTATTCACTATTTTTTAACCAACAAAATTTATAATTTTCGAATTCGCACAACGTTTCATTCATACAACGAATTCATCTAACGTTTCAGATTCTTTTGAATCCATTCACTTGCTTACTGAAATATTTATTAGATGATAAGAAGAGCCATAAAGTATAGACGAATTAAAAAATAACGATTATATTTAAATATTTAATATGAGAAAAGGTTTTTTTTCAATACAATAGATAGGAATGAGAGGAAAATCTATACAGATACTCTGAAAGGAATTTCTCTTGAATGGTGATGTAGCACCCCTGTTTTCTTCTCAGTATCCCTCCTCTTTTGCCTCCCCCCTGCCCCCTCCGCATCCACATAGCATGTTTTCATATCATCCTACTCGTTATTAAAGGTTGATTTACATATTTGCATATATATATATATATATATACATATATATCATATCATATCATATCATATCATATATGCCATCGAAGAAAAAGAAAAGAGATTTGACTGAAATAGCAAAGGAATTGATGCATTTATGTGTGGACGTTTCTCCATTATTCATTAGTATCACTTCGTTTGAAGACAACACAATGCGAATACACCCATTAACGAAAAGCGATGAGACACCCGAAAAAAAAAAAAAGCACTAATGAAGCACTATGTAAAACATCTCTCTCTTTTTTATTCATTCTATTATTGACTATAGTTTTCAGTTTTGTTAAACGTGAAGTGAGGCGCAAACTTTGTATTTGAGCATGAGCTTGAACTTGAACCCAAACTAGACAATACTCGGTGGAAAAGCCGTTTTCATATATTAGAAGTGCATATTGTTATGAAAAAAAAAATGACACTTGATTTATGAAGAGAAAAAACATGAAGAGGGATATTCCCTCTTCCTTTCCTTTACTACTTCCCCTCTCCCCTCCATCTCATTCACCTCTGTCCACCTTCGTCTGCCTGAATGGAGTCCAAATAGTGAGTAATTTTTGAGTAGCAAATGTGACAAATCGCTAATTAATAATACCTTAAGTAATCGCATTGTGGGAGGTAATTCAAGATTTTTTGACGTTGGATCCTCTTTCCAACCTTTTACTATGACGGGGAATGAGTAGGGGCCCCATCCAGCCGTTGCATTGCATGATTGAAAAATATTTCTTTTTCACGAATCACCATCTATACTATTATGTACTTCGAGGGGTTTGATTTAGGTTAAAATCCTGCCTGAGGTAGTTACCCTTACCGTAACGAATTACTCGAAAAGAGTTGTCGGTGTAAGCGAAAGGTGGCAACGCTAAGAAGAATTGTCGTTCATCGAGAAAAGAAAAACCGAAAGATACGCTAAAGCAACGACCTTCGGAAGGGTCTTTAGAGTTCTATATGACATTTGTAGCTATTCTCGGCGTTGTTGAGGTGCAAGATGCAAACATTGATAATCTACGATTGGAGGCATCCAAGCCGTCCACTTTCTTTAATTTTTTCAATCCTTATTGTCACCTCTATAATCATACGCTTTTCGAATATATTGAAAGGAATATGCGTATGTCTCGCCCTCTTCGATAACAACTATCCCCTATAGAGGTGAGGTGTGAAAACTGGGACAGTACTTTGAACAGCTCCTATTGTATCGTACTATTATTATATACAATTGCTGTTACAGTATAAGACTGCTTCAATAGGGTTTATTGCCCTAGAGCAATGTAAGATGCAATTGTTAACGTTTAAATTTCTTTCTATATCTGCGCTTCTTTAATTTGCTCTCAACAATTACTCAAAACAAGAAATATTGTTGAAATTCTGCTAATTTGTTGATAGTAATAAAAATATGACTAAAATTGACTATATTTTTCATATTAAAAATTTTTTTCCAAATATTTTCCAGTAAAAAAATAATTCCCTTTTTTTTGTTCATTTGGAGCGTTTTCTCCATTCGAATGGCAGCATTCTGCTTTCAAATGGTGGTTGAGTGAAGCTGAATCATAAAAGGGCAGAGGCAAGCATCGTGCATATATGACTGAAACATCACTATAAAAGGCGTCGCTATGTCTGCCGTTCTCATGCAATCATTTCGATGTTAGCTATAAAAATTTTCACCTATAAAAATGACGATTCATTTTTTTTTGTTATAATAATTTCTGTTTAATTGATTCAATTAGAGGATATTTTTACAAATATATAAACAAAAAAGAAAATTAAGAAAAAATTTCATAAAGAATCGGTAATTCATCACTTTTACATCGTTTTGCGCTTCTTATTTCCGGCAAAATCTAGTAGAAACACATTTTAGAAAAAATATTAAATTGCATAATTTTTTTTTCTTTTGCAAAAAAAAAATGATTTGAAAAGTATCCAACAATGAAAAAAAAAGATTTCTAATCCGTTATTTATTATCTGATTCAAAACGTTTCCAATAGAATTGTTTATGAGAGCGCAATGAACGCATATTAAATTCTATGATTTGCATTGATTATCGTTATAGTTGATGCAGCTCCTCATTTGCGAAAAAAAAAATCCTTTTTTTTTCAAATCATTTTGTTTATAAATTTTTCAAAATTATCGTCTATTTGAACGAAAAGGAAATTAATATTTGTATCATCGAAATTCGATGTAACTGCCAGAATTTTTTTTAGCAATTAAACTTTTTTTGCACATCAACATTAGGCATTTATGAACAATTCTGTTCTAATATATTCTTAATGAAATCAATGAAAAATGAACAACGAAACTTTCCATCCGAATATTCAATCGCCTACTACGTAGAATATTTTAGCATTGTAAGAAAATTATTCAAATTGCTAACATTTTCTCGATTTAATTTTATTTCTAATCGCGATATTAAATGGCAATTGAATTAATGCCGAAATAAGTTATACTTCAAATATTTCGGCTAATAACCTGAGATTGTTACGAAAAATTTTGTGAAAATTTTTTTCATCACCGAATAAGGCTAATTCTTCGAAAAAAAGATCATAGAAATTGGAAAAAAAGCGGATTTGAAAATTTTCCAAGAGTTCTCCAAAAGGATTGGTGGCCTTGTGGCGACAAGTGCATCCTTTAAAATGGTATGTTTGAGTAACCTCGTTTTTTTTTTTCGTTAAGCAACATGGCGTCGTTTTGTAGCGTAAGAATAGTACAACACAGCGCAATGTTCAATTTAAATTTGAATGAAATGTCACATTCTGCGTTCGCCTTATTGATGTCACTCGACGGGAGACGACAAGACAAAATTGAACTCGTTTTGCATCAACTCAACCAACCTAATGACCATTCAATGACCATCACTCTCAATACACTTGTCCACACATTTTTGTTCTATTGTATTCTATTGGTCAATGCTTCTGAGTGCTTATTTCTAGAATTTAAGAAAAATTGAATTACTTAATATGAAAGAAATTATAAAAGCATATCAATAAAATTATTGTAGAATATTAATTATAAAAACGTATTTTCCGATTTTAGAAATAACCTGGAATCTGTGGAAATTTAGAATGTATAGACTGTAGAGAATTTAATAATGATTGTAATATTCCTATGCGAAATTTTGCGTAGTAAGTAGATATCGAAAAAATTGTTTTTTATACCTTTTGACGATAAAGATTATGGTCTTTAATCCCTAAAATTCGAAGCACTAATTGAATAATGCCGCGATAAGAAATGAGGGATGAGGGGACTGAAAGGGTGATATGACTGCACTGGACTTTACAAGAAGACTGATGCTGTTTCCGCTGTTAGGTGGCAATATTTTGAAGAATTGTTACAAAATTATATTTGCGGAAGCAATTTCATTAATTACCCACGAATTATAAGAAGCTTCTTAGCAAATTTTATGCGAAGCAATGTTGATTGCATTGCAATATTTTCCAAAATCTATATCGAAATATTAATGTAAAAGTCAAATGCAACAATATTTACGGAAAAATGTGGTTATGAAACTTCATGTTAAGTTAGTGATATTCTTTGGTAAAATATTTCTTCTCCGTCATAGTGTTCACGTTCAATATATATACAGAAATTATCCCAACAGAAAAATCACATATTATTCTGAATATTGTGCTGCTATTGGCGGAAAAAACCATTTTAAATGCGCGCCAAAAATGTAAATTTTGTTACATCTCGAAAAGGCACGCAAAAAAATTTTGCATAAGGTAATAGTATCTCACATGACTCGAAAAGTTATTTAGACAACCGGAAAACGAGAGATTGAACGTTGCAATATTTGTTTGCAACGATTTGCAAATTCACTAACAATAGTGAGTATTTTTTGATAAAACTGATAAGATTGCAATTGTTGGAAAATTGCCAACAACTTATCCACAGCTTTTTGCATCTTCATTAAATGGATAAGAAACACTCAGCTATATCATGCTCACTAAAATTATTTTCATTCATTTTAGATGTATTGTTCTAAGCATTATACTCAAATTTATTCTTTTTATTCACTATCATTTCTCATATCAATAATTTTTGAATATATAAGTATATTATAGTAATAACTGCTGTAAATATTGAGCTGTTATTGACGGGAAAAACTCCAAGTTGAAAATGTTGAACCCTATAAATTTGTTGAAATTGAGTGCCGAATGAGTAAATGCATTGTCGAATCGAAATCGGTGAGTGGATGCGTTTAGTGGTTGTGCCAATTTTCTTAATTGTGTGTGCGTAAATGGGTATCCGAATTGATTGCTCGCAGTGTGGGATCGACGGTTGAGTTGCCAGATGAAAGCCCCTCTCCGACTCGATGAAGGTCGTTTTGTCGATCCGACAGATTTATATAGTCGTTCCGTCGATCTGGTCGTTGAGTTCAAGAGAGTCGAAGATGTCGGTGGCCAATTTGATTGACTCCCCTCACTTGAAATATTGTGTGATAAACGCGACTGGTAGCCTTCCGTTTGACATCTCACAAAATCTGAATCGTTTCATTCTATCTTATTGAAGTTGACGCAGCTAACGATTCGTTGCAATATAGCTGCTAAAGTCAAAAAAATTACTGATGGGTCTTATTACGAAAACTCTGCAGCATAATATTGAAATGGATTCCGAAAATAATGATGGGACTTAATATGCAGGTAGTTTCCGTCTTCAACTCCTACCGTTCCGGATCCGGTCTGTCTCAACGTAAGTCTGTGCAATATTTCATTACTAATTGTGCATCTCTGCAAACCGGAAGTCGTAAAGCTTTACAATTTTAGTAAATGCCAGTTAGCTGCACTTTTTGCTTCAACGTATCAGTGTGAGTGATCAGTTTCTCAATAGTCATATTTCCGCAATAATGAATTTAAATTTGAACTGTTGCGCAATGGTCAATGGTCAGCGAGTGGTCACTTTCTTAATAATCCACACGATGAGTTTTCCTCTTTTTTTGTTCGGGGTGAAGCGAGGGAAGGGAGTGGTGGAAAAGGAGCAGAAAAGGTAAGGTGAGAGGGGAGGGAAGGGAAAGGATGGGAAAGAGGAAAGGTAGCTGTAAATGAAAAGCGACTAGCTGAAATTGTGGCGTTCACTGACTCCATTAATGTGCAACTTCGATTTGTCTCAACTTGCCGGAAATTAAAATTTGCGCAATAAGACAAAAGACGGTCAGCTATCAAAGAGAAGCTATCCTTAAGGAATGATAGTAGCATGCAAAAATTTGAAGTGGCATGAACGTTACACAGCTATGATAGATTTTTTTTTAAATTCCATTCTTCTTTATTTTTATACGAAAGGTATTTGCATCTATATTTCCTATTATTGCAATCTACGAACGTTAATAACAAACAAACTTCCCCTTGTTCGTTTTTTTTTTTTCATGAAAATCAATTGTGTTGATCGCTAATGGTTTGTATTTTATGTGTTATGTCTCTATGCTGAATGCAAAATCAAGTAGGTGCACTTCGTTAATTCTGCTTATGATGGAATTTTTAGTTTTTTTTTTGCCATTTTTTTTTTCTATTTTTCATATAAAATATAAGCATGGCTCAATGCGAATGAGCTCCATCTATGCTCCATCTTTAAAAAAAAAAACACTTAAAAGAAAATTTAGCTTATTAAGTCATTAATTTTTACCGAATTTATTGGGAAAGCACAGCAATATGCATTCTACTATGATAAAGTACCTTATAAAGTGGTAGTATTGATTGCAATTTTAGTTTTTATTCTAATGTCTTTCTCATTTGCGTTCGAGAATTTCCCTATCGAAGATGTATTTTTCGTTATCAATTACTGCAATGGTTGTTTTCGTTTCTTTTCGATGATCGTATCACTCGTTAACGAATGATAAGAAAATTTAAAAATTTTGATAAACAAATTCGGAGCGAATCAAATATTCAAAAATTTCGCCGATTTTCTTAACGAGTCTGCTCTCTTCATTATTATATTGTGTACGTTATTGTGAACAAATATTTGCTTCGTTGCAAAAATTTTATGCTATCACAGCAATTTTATGTGATAAGGTGTTCGCTTCGCAAAATTTATGCTTTATAAGCATTTAAATTTATGAGCTTATTCGGCAAATATTTTCTAATGTTTTCTTCGTCAATAAAATCACAATGAATATGCTGAATATGCTGAATATGCTGAATATGCTGAATATGCTGAAAAAAAAAACTTATCAACTATGAAAGCTTTTCGATTTTATTTATTTATTTTCAATTGATTGCATTTATGTAAAAATTTCGCTGGTTGTAAAAAATTTTGATGGAAGTTTTATCTAACTCGAAGAGGAGATCGTAAATGCTTATTGAGCTGAGATTTTGTAGGAAGTCAAACGCCAAATATACTATTGAAAATTTACTATAATTTTTTTAAATGTAAAATTTAATATAATTCAATGATAAAAATTTCTGTAAAATTTTGTAATGAAAAAAATGAGAAGATATAATTGAAATATTTCACCATGCAATATTTTTTTTAAAGCCACCCCATCGGTACTATAATCTTTCTTCCCACTCCACCCCCTCCATGCCCCAAGCATATAGTTACATTTTTGCGGCTGTGTGATAAATTAATTTAGAGTTTTTATCGTTGCACAAATTTCTTTCCTATACTTTGAAAAAAAAAAAAAACCGTATTTCTCTTTGCAAAAATTTTATTTCCTTCTCCCCAAATATTCCAAAAATTTTTTCAGTCGATCGTCATTGCGGTTCGTTGTAAATATTATGGAGCCGTTGGTGTCAGTTACGAACTTTATTAATCCTTCTTCCGCTACTAGAATTCAGCGAGAGAGAAAAGTTTGGGGAAAATATTCCCATAGGTAATATTTTCTCCATCCCACTCCCATCGACTCCTGTCTTTGGGAAATTTTTACGATGCTATCATATAAGTCGAAGATTTCGATTTGTTTTGTGCATGGTTTTTTAGATGGTGATGTATATGTCAGCCGATTTCTAGTGATTTTTATTTTTATTGACATAGAAGATATTAGATGCTATTTTGCAGAAGCTCTTATCATTTCACTCTTTTTTTGAGTTTTGATTTTTTTTTCCATTGAGAGCCATATTTAAGAGTTTTATCATCTTGTTATTGATTTATTAAGTGTCAATGAGTAATTTATTCTCTATAAAATTGGGGAAAAAAATGTCAACAACTTTGAATGTTTCTTTTTCGAACTTTTAAAAGTAATCCTTCAGAAAATAAAGTAANTTTTTTGGTTATTCCAATACTGTATTCATTGAAGTGATCGATGTTATTAAGGTAAAACTACAATTAAGGCGAAATAAAAGAGAAAAGTTGCATTTGATTCTACCTATATCTTCTAAGAGCATCACTTTTCTATGTATCTTTTTTTTTATTATATTTGGCGCTAAGACAATACGAGCGATTATATTATTAATTAGTCATTAAGATCTTCAAGGTAGACTGCTTATATATGTGCAAGATTTTATTTGTGCGCCACATTAATGCACGAGTTTATTTTATCACTCTTTAAACTGTTTTCTTTAATTATTTTTTGTTTTATTATTGCAAGATATTGTTTATTATCACGAATCTAGTAATTGCTATCAGAAGATTCGCCTTTTATTATAGTCAAAATTGTTGAATGATCTTAGTTGATGCATTTTTATACCATTATTGGTTTTTAGTTGGTACATTTTTTACGCCATTGCTGGTTCTTAGTTGGTGTATTTGTACATCGTTACTGGTTCTTATTTGGTGTATTTTTATTACCATTATAGGTTCTTATTTGGTGCATTTTATACCGTTTCTACTTCTTAGTTGGTGTATTTTTCTATGCCATTATTGTTGACAACATACTTAACAGATATTTGCAGCACGTATGTCGATAGAAGCTAACGCATCTCAATTGTTACACAGTTCATTCACTACACAATCACAAAGAATCACAAAATTACACTGTTGAGTTCGTTTCGTAAGAAACGATGAAACAAAGAGCCTTACAACATTTCTTTTGAGAACGCTTAGTCGATATATACTCTCTCTGGTTTTTATTGTTTGCGAACTTTGCTTTTTTTTAAAGACTTCTTTAAAGCGGAAACGAGAATGGAGGATTATACAAAAAAAAAGGACCTTTAAAAAGGATGTAAATATTTGGTGCTGCTATCACAGCAGCATGTTATTTAGAAAGTATTTACTGGAAATCGCATTCTCTTAAATTTTGGGGTTTTTTCTGCGCTTTCATTCCTTCAAATATACGTATTTTCATCATTTTCGTTGATTAACACCAAGGGAAGGATATCATTTTCTACACAGTACTTCGCCTGTCCACTTTAGTGAGATCTCGAATCGTTTGTATGCATGTGTATATGTATGTCTGTATGTAGGCACATGTACGCGCTTATTTCCACCTGTGTGTATATATGTGCGTATGTATGCTAGTACGTGCTGGCATGTTTATTTATGTGCATGTGTCTGCGTGCATGTTTGTGTGCCCGCGTCTGTTTGCCCAGGTATTTGGTCTCCAGTGGGTTTATTGTCTTAAGTACGATAGTAATGAGGTTCAATGGGTTTACCGTTGGCAGATAAAGGTTTCCCAAGATGACCCCTTCTTCTAAGGCGAACTTGACCTGAGAATAAGCGGAAGAGGTAATCCTCAATTTAAAAAATAATTCAACTCTTTGAATTTTGGTAATTAAATGTTTGCATCCTATCATTTCGATCTTGCGCATTCTTTACATTTTTTAACCGATATGATGAAATTATATTTTAATCTGCTGTA